>JBCEWB010203282.1:0-12366 GCA_039654565.1 Peronia peronii
CCCCCCCCCACCACCACCACCTTAATGAGCCATTTTTTCAGCCAGTTAGGTTACTTCCTTTTGCTAAGTACAAAAGGTATTAGATAAGCATTAAAAAAAAGAGAGAAAAAATCATTTATCTCTTGTTACCGGAAACACGTGAGACAAAAAATGTTGTTTTTTTAAATAATGCGATGAGAAGCATTTCAATATTTGGTGAAATTTTCAGAATATTCTATTACCCATTATTAAAAAAAAATAAGAGGAAACTGTGTTTTTATTCTCCTTCCTTGCAATGCTTATATTACACTTCTTGTATCCGGGGGTTGCTGTGGTCATGTGATTTGGTGTCTGCTGCGTGGTGAACAACTCACGCGTGGGTTGCGGGTTCGACTCGCGGATCCTGCCATCGGAGGGTGGGAAGGATACGAAGTTGAAACCCACATTCTCTCAGTGACTCAATAGTCCCTTGGCTTCTTAGGTAGGGAAGCCCGACGTCTAGTCTTCTCAGATAGGGGTGAATATATTTCGGAGGTCCCCCCGTATCTACTTTATGCACGTTAAAGAACCCTTAGCAGTTAAAAGTCGATGAAGAGTAGCCGGAGTGCCGCTGTCTGAGCAAAATTTCAAAATTCCAAATTTCTACCCACACAGATTCTCACCAAAAAAACCCAAAAAAACCAGGCAGTCACTTAAAGTTGAGCTAATCCTATTTTCCTATGATTTGAAAGGCATAAAGAAAAAAATAAATAAAAGGAAGTAATTTGGTCAAACTGACTCATTCTGTTCAGTGCGGACGCAGTTTATACGTTGAGTGCAGATTACGAAGGAAAAATTCACAATGGTGCAAATAAATAAGAATACAGGCTACAATGATTTAGATCCACATGGCGAAAACAAAGCAGAACTACACAAAACAACGCAACAGGACGAGAAACTTGTCAGGCTGTTAATTATGGGAACGATATTAATTCTTTAGTTCGACTTTTACCACTCCATTTTCGATTCTACTATTTCTAGCTAGAATTATGCAAATCTTAAATAGACAAACTGTTCATACAGATGCCAACAGTAATTGATTAAGAGTTCTCAATGGCTCAAATGTATCCATATTAAAAATCAGAAACAAAAAATCTACTGCTTTAACGATGAGAATCAAGTGTTAACGGGCATATCTCTATTTATCAATCTTTTCTGTTTTTATCCAAATTCAAGTGCAGCCGTCTATCTATTTGAAATGGTGCAAATAAAAAAAGAAGAAGAAGAAGAAGAAAGATAGAAAGAAATAGACTACAGATATGCAAAAAATAATAATAAATAAACAATAATAATAATAATACACACGGATTTACAATAATCATACATATCTACATTTATTAAATCTTTCATATTTGCTCCGGATATTTTGTTTTGTTTATTGTGAAATACGCATAATTATGCTTCTCTATCGCAAAAGAAAAGGCAAGAAAGAGAGAGAAAATAAGAATCGTATTGCTTCACAGTTTCACGTTATTGCACCGTGGCTCTCGGAAATGCCTATCATTTATTTCTGGAAAGATTGTGGGTGGGTCATTAAATAATTTCTGGACGTCTCCGATTATATCCTTTCTACATTTTTACTATTGAGTTATGGTGTCCTGTGAAATCTCCACCTAAAATTGTGGAGAAAATCAATGTTTGCGTGCAATGAATACAGGAAGCCGAAGATAATTTGATCTGTGTTTTCACAGCATTTTCAAACTATTTTGCCATATTTGTTTCATACTCCGTCTAGAGTTATGACAATCATCCGCTATTGTTTTTGTCAGCAAACCAGCTCTGATCATGACTGCGTTTGAAATATTTATATTTCATTTTTGAATGGGCTGTTCGCAAACGAAGTGTGTATTTAGACTTCAAATTATCAAGATATTTTTTCAGCTTTTTAATAGCAAATATTTCTTCCTTTTATTTTGTCTGTCTTTCTTTTTTTCCTTTCTATTTTCTATCTTTTTTCTTTCTCTGTCTGCTTTCTCTCTTTCTTCCTTTCATGCTTTCATTCTCTCGTTCATTATTTCTCTCTTCACTTATTTACCTATTTATTTGTTCATTTATTCCTTTCTTTCTTTTCGTCTCTCTTTCTCTCTTTCTTTCTGGTTCATTTTGCCAGTCTTTCTTTTCCTCTTTGCGTTACGGTAGAAAACCCAAGATGAGAGAAACAACAGTATTAGATAAGGAATATTTTCTTCAGTTTTTATTTCTTTCACTATTTGCTGACTCCAATGAGAGAACTGTTGAAGAAAACATATTCCCACAAGCATCCTTACCACTGTTGAATAAAATAAGTAATTGTTGATTAAAGTGATTAGCTAACTGGCAAGTAATATATCAATTAATAGCGTCTCACTGGTTGACTGCTGTCTGACTCACTGGTGATGATTGATTGATTGCTCGACTGACTGACTGACTGACTGGGTGGCTGGCTAACTGACTGACTAACTGGCTGATTTACAGACTAGCTGACTGACTGATTGACGACTGATAAGTAACTGACTGATGGCTTGCTAGTTGGTTAACTTACTAGCTGACTGACTGGCTGATTGAATTAACTGACGATTGATGACTGATTTCTGAGTATGCTTAACTAATGAGTGACTGATTCACTATTTGATAATGACTTGGCTGTCTGACCGCTTGTCGACTGACTGACTTGATTGATTGGTTTATTGTCTAGCTGGCTGTCTAATTGACATACTTGCACATATTACCTAATACATTTATTGTGGAAACCATGATCGCAAGTATCAAATGCCAGAGCACCAGTCAATAAGATTGACGGCACAATAAATGATCTCTCAAGAATACGAATTGTTAGATTGTCCCACTAACTTGTTCAGATAGAAAGAGCACCTTACATGAGGATAAAAAATACATATATTTAGTGTATTTAGCCAAGAAAGTTTTATTGAATACATTTATTTGACTTTTCACTCTCTCTCTCTCTCTCTCTCTCTCTCTCTCTCTCTCTCTCTCTCTCTCCTCAAATTTCAATAGCATGGCAGAAAAAGCGGTGTCTTCCGTAATACTAGTTCTGGGGAGGTTGTATCAATGTTGCTATTGTTATTATTGTTGCTGTAGTAGTTGTCAGCCTACCGGTCTAATTTACACGCAAAGCGGATGGATAATAATATTGTTCTCACGTTACAAAGCCTTGGGCTGTGATAGACTAGATATCGGCCGAGGCGCTGGGTGATACAAATGAAAGCAAAAGAATGTCTCTGTCGATCGGTAGCTTTGCTTCTCTCTGCTCTACCAATCGATCTATGCATCGGGTGTACAACAACAACAACAACAATAACAACAACCTCAACAACAACAACAACAACAGCGACAACAACGACAAGAACAACAACAATAAATACCAGCAATAACAACTACAGTATTATAATATCTGCAGTAACGACTGCAGTAATAACAGAACAAGAGGTACAAAAACTGCACACAACATGATCAACAACAATAAAAATAGCAAGAATGTCTATAACAAGCAATAAGCAGCGATGACAACAACAATGCTACCTAGTCATTCGATCGATGCAGCGGGTACAGAAAAATAGTAAGTAATAGCAATAACAAGAACAAGAACACTAGTAATGACTGCAATAAAAACAACACAATGGGAATGACAAGTGCATACAACAACAATAGCAAACAGGAATAAGATTTAATAAGAATGTCTCTACGATCTGAATTACACAGTGATAACATGTATCAATAGTACCGATAAAAATACCAAGAGTAATGGTAAGAAAGAGAATAGCATAAACAGCAAAGCAGTATGCGCAGGAGCATGACAACAATTCTGGTGCGACAATAACAGGTCACCAACAGCAACAACTACCAACAACTAACAACAAAAATGTCAGCAACAATAATGATAAAAACGACGATAAGAACGTCAACAACAGCAGCAACAACAACAATAACGATAGCATCAAACATGTAACGAATCATGATTAAACATATTGGGTACACGCGGGTGTGTGCTGTAAGCGATGTTTAACGGGTCGCCATTGCATACACTGGGCCCATGCAAATGTATGTTGTGAGCGTAGCGTAACTGAGATACTCTCTAAGCATTTTGTACGAGATATTTCGTAGTCAAATCTCGTGTGTTTATTACGTCACATGTGTACGCATTACGTCACGGTTTTGTGTGTGTGCGGCAGTAATTTGTGATGAGGACTCGTTTGTTCGAGGGGGTTCGAGATGCGCACTACGTCAAGGTTTTATGTGTGACAATTAGGATGGCGGGTCGAGATTGTTCGAACTTGTATGTTCGACAGAGTTCTAGATTAGCTGAGGTCTACATAAGGCTCAGCCGGAGAGGAAGAGGAGAGCAAGAAGTAGATTGCAGTGAGAGCTGTGTGCATCGGAGTTAGACAGCTGTCCTGAAATTTATATTGTTACCAAGCACCTGCAATAAATTCTGCATCATTTCGACGTGAGGATTCCTGTTTTTTTTTATTTCTCCATTCTGTGCACGTGTCTCATCCGCATTCACCGCCTGATCACCATTTACAACGTCACGACTAACATCCATTCAACATTCAGAAAGAGAGTTCGTGACAAAACACCATAACAATAGCAGCAACAGCAGCATAAGCATAACAACAGCAGAACACAGTAATAGCATCAGCAATAATATGTAGTTTACGAGCTTAATATTTTGACCAGGTAATGACATAATAATATCTGTCTGGCTCTGTAGCTGATCAGCTTACACAGGCCCACTTGTTTTGTTCAGGGCCTGGTCGTCAGTTCACAATACTCACGCATGGGTTCATGCAGATGAGCACGCATATACATGCATACAAAAACTCGCACGCAGATGGCCTTTTTTCTGTCTTCTTTGCACGCTTTTTTTTCTTTTCTTTTTCTTCTTCTTCAACTTCTTCTTATCTTTATCTGGAGTTATTCGGACACCTCCTGACAAGCTGGACACTTATACTAGCTTCCGCCATTCTTAAACGAGAGTGCTTTTTTTTTTTCAGACATTTAACAAAATACTCTCCTAAAGATTTAAACGTGGCACATCAACACTGCCGTTTGAAAATAAAACACAGTATCCGCGTATCTTGAAAATGCCAGATGCTGTGTTTTATTTTCAGACGGCAGAACAAGAGGAATGTTAGTGACTTACTGGGAACATCAGCGAGGCTTCCTTTCAACAGAAGTTCATAGAGAGTGGAAAATAATTCTTGGTGACAGGACATTATCGACACTTTTAATTTTAATTAGCTGTGTTGTTTTTGTTTCAGCCCCAGTATATCCCTGTCTAACCCCATCACCAACCAGGTAGGTTTGTGTACAGTAATTTTCGACCATTTAAACCCATTTTTTTTCATTTAAAGAATGTTTCACGACACACTAATTATTTATTCACAATGTGGTTTGCAGTCCAGTGCAACTCGGATCAATCACTATTACAAACAGTGCAGAAGAATATGTTTGTGAGATCGATAGCAAAATTCAGATTTCATTCAAAGCGCTTCACAACAAAAGAAAAACCATTCTCCAGTCATTTTAGATACATGTAGTTTATTTCAACAGCATATAGATCTACATATTTTCCATTTTTCTTGACGAGTTTATCCAGCATTATGAACATGTTTTGTTTTTCATTTATATTATTGGCATAAATAAATATACTGTTGTATAAACTATTCAAGTAAACTGACAAGAGAAATGGAGATTCAAGTCAAGGATTTCCTGATAGTGGCATGAAAAGCTTATTAAATCTGTTCCTCTCCAACATGGTTATAATATTATGTAATTCCTCATTGCTAATGTAATTGTAATTTCGAAATAAAAGGGTTCGAAATTTCGGCGAGTACCATCAATGTATTCAATTTTTTTACCTATGAATTCTCTAGATTGCTATTTGTTACTTTTAATGTATTAAGTTAGGAATCGGTTGACTGTTCATATTGTTAAAGTTAAGACATCACAATATAAAATGTGTTTGCTAATTTACATACAGCAAGATCTGAAAATACGTCCATGTGGATTTTCAATGTGGAAAGAAAGACGGCTGTTTTTCTTTCAGAGAGACATAACTCATGAAGAGCAAAATGAAAATATGTAATAATAACACACTGAACACATTCCCTCTGATGAGAAGGTATTAGGTCTGTTGTTGCTTGTTAGTATTCTTTCCTTGTTGCCTATAAAATGGACATTTGAGACACCATTGCAAACTATCTGAATCTGCCCACGGCAACATCCTGTTCAAAACGATGACAGCCTTTGGCTTTGAGCAATTGATGCAGCTCTTGGCTCTACACGAAAAACAGAAAAGGAAATAGAAAAAAGCTTATATAAGTCCTGGCAGAGAAAGAGTTAATGAGGCAAATAAGATTTTATTGATTCTGAAACTAGTGTCTGTGCCTGTTGACACATAACCTAAAGCAGTCATTTACATCGAAATCAACAACTGCATAAATTGATAAACAGAGTTCACCATTATCGGTGTAATAAATACAATGACACACAAATTAACTCAGGAGTTTTTCCAGATTCCCTGATGTCAATGGTAATAGCCCCGCTAAGTTCCAATCATGACAATGAATTTTTCACTATCTGTGAAGCTGATAACAATCCAACCTGTTTTGGTAAATAGTATGTTCTTACAAAACCCTCTAAATGACGTGATAGGAAAGAAAATAATGCCTGCAGGCGTTGATGCCACTATTAATAGGAAAATGTATTATTACGCTATGAAAAAAAAATGATGCCAGCAAGTTTTCTCTGTTAAGAAGTTGATAATAGCCTTTTCAGAATTTACACAGTCATGCATCGATTACGCTGATTGTAATGCCAGTCTGCAATGCAAGAATGCATAATTGAATTAGATTAGTATTGACAGGCTCTGCAATTAGTTAATGTTATGAAGTGGGCAGTTCTATTAACTGAAGTATTACAATGTAAAATATTTAAATCAAGAAGTTTCTAGAATGGCATGTAAGAAAAAGTAGAAACTTGACAACAGATGAATCTTCTCCGATCTTTGAGAGATCTGTATTTAGCCGTCAAATATGCCCTAAGGCAATCAACAATAATGATAAAATTAAACACAGATCTAATACAAGTACACTCGAAACATCGGCTACTGACAGTAAATTATCTGGTGTATTCAAATATCACATTGACAAGTAAGACATTTCTGCCTTTAAGCGTGAGCAAGAAAAAAAACAAAAAAAAAAAAAACAAGGCTGGGGATTTATGGAGATAGAGATAAATCAAGATGATATAATTTGTAAATGAGAGAAATAACGATGACTACCCATGTCACCTTGACGTTGATACATTTTTGATGTATTGGCTGTGGCTCTTCTTGGACAGTCTGTGGTTTGCTGTCAGTGTTTAATGTACTGAATGTTATGTATGTCGGGATAATAAATGAAATCAATAAAATCAAATGAACTAAATATGAACTGAGCAGAAATTATTCATAAAGCTTGCTGACAATCGAGGCCATAACAATAAATTATGTTTGTTGCTAAAGCTATCACAGAAACACATCTATCTTTAAACATCTCTAGTTCGAATATAAACATTTCATCCTCAAACTCCTTATCTTTTCCTGTATCTTATCTTCTATTCCTTATCCCAAATTTTCCCTCGTCAGCCTGGTTTTAATTTAGTTCCATTCTAATGATATAAGGTATTTCAGTTAGTCAAACTAGAAACCTGCTTCTCTTATAATTTTACGGCACGGTGACTTTGTCTGTTAATATTCATGCATCCATGAATGTCAATAATAATATTATCTGCTTGATCAAGCAATCTATTCAGCATTAATGGTTTTGTTTGACGTGGGAACCGATCCACGGACATTCATGTTGTTGTATCTTGTCTCTCTTCCATAATGTCAGAGTAACACAAAGCCAGAAAATGTATCTTATCACATGCATGTACATGTATGGTTATTGAATGACCAGCAAGAGACACACATCTGTACGAAGAATTAACTGTGCTGCGCAGATCAACCGCAGAGTAATCACGAGAATGTGTGCTTCACACTTATCTGAATTTTGTAACACAAAGAGCCACCGTAACTGGATGACTCATCGCTGACATATTTATACTTATGCATCATTACCTGGATGTCATTGACACCGTTGATTAGTGCAATGCATTGGCGTACCTTGACAACCCGCCTTTTTTTTCAAGGCAGGCACCCGTAAATTATTTTTCCATTTATTCAAATACAACATTCTATAATATTAACAGATAACGTATTCTTCATTTTTTTAACTGCACGTGTGTTTTTCATGACATGCATGTATGAAATTTAAAAAAAAAAAAAAAAAGCAAGTCATTTTCCATTTTCGCGAAGCGTTTGTCAAAGTACGTTCGCCAAGTTACGACTGCGTTGATCCGTTGTTTATCCTGGTGTGGTCAAAGAAATGAACTCCTAAACAGAGAAGTCGGTCTCTGAAAAAAATCTTCCACAACACACATTATACTTGCTCATTCCCCGGTTCTTTATAATCAATGAAAAGTATGCTGATTAAGTCTATAGAGAATCTTAATCTTAATTGCGTATTCCAGACCACAGAAAATTTTCATTATGAATTCCATTTTGTGAGGTTTGGAACCCTGGTGACAACAATATAACAGTCTATAAGGCTTGAACACAAATAAAGCCAAATAAACACACATAAAACTCAAACTGCTGAATAGCAGTGGTGCCTGACTTTCATTTTACCTGTACCGTATCTTACTGCCCTCTGTGATTCTGACAGAGCATGAAGCGTTCCCATATCTTTTCTTCGTATCCATCCAAGCCAAGCATGCTTTAATGGTGGTGGGTTTTTTTTCTGTTTATTTTGCCCGTGCATATTTTGCATTTTTTGACAATACATTTCGTGTATGTTTTTCATTCTGTATAATTACATGTATTATATCCAGCCCATGCATGTCTTTCTTTCTCTCCATTTATGACATTTATGTTGTGCCCTCTGTCCATCTAATTCATGCATTTTTTAACTTGGGCTGTCTAGATTTACATTTATATCATATCAGAGTGAGTTCTCTTTCTGTCCGCCTAAGTCGTTTTTTTCTGTACATCTAATTCAAGTGTGTTTTTTTTTCTTACCTTTTCTTTCTTTCTTTCTTTCTTTCGTTCTTTCTTACCTTCTTTCTTTCTTTCTTTCTTTTTTTGGGGGTCAGTCTAGCTCCTGACATTTTTCTTTCTATCCCTTGACCTCATGCATTTTTTTTTCTTTTTGTCCATCCTCAGCGCCAGACGTACCCGACTGAGCCTCACCCCGAATGTCCAGATCAGAAACATTGACATCCATCTGGGACCCGTGCCGGCAGATGCCAGTCTGTACTACTGCGGGAGAGGGACTATGCAGCCCAACATGAAGACCATCCTTTCAATCCTCTGACACACTCACATTCTGATACAGTGTATAACATACAAGACTAGGGATATGCATGTATTTCCCATAGTCTGTCTCCGACTCGGTAAAACTTAGTAAGCCAAGCCTGCAAAACAGCGCCTTTGTAATTTCACCAGTCACACTCCAAGCTATGGGCATTTTGAAGATACAATATGCCGGGTCTTTTCAAACGTCAAAAAATGACTGAGTGACTCACATTTCAGTGAATGTCTGTGGGATGGACAATCCACACGTTCCTCGTAGATGGAAAATTCTCCTCATATCCTGAAAGATTAAAAAACAGTACAAAAGGTACCAATCATGTGGGGCGATGTCATATCTTGTGTCCTGTTCATTCGCCATAATGAATGGAATACTGGCTTTGGTTGGATGAATAGCCTGGAACATATCAGTCAGTTTGTCCACACACATTTCGAGCATATAGTCACTGTGTCGCTTGTCATATCAAAAGAAAATGACAGTCGATAGATCTACCAGCACTCCAAAGGAGCGACAAATCGGCGCTTCTGTAATATTCATAATTATGCTGTGTCCTAATCCAGAGATCGGGCATATGTTGTTCTTGTGCCAAAACTAAATTCAATTTGATGTGGTTCTAATATGTTACAATCTAGTCAAATTGACAACAGTAAGTTTACTTCCACTTTCCCCAATCCTTCCCGCTCATATCTCATTCCTCTGTACAGACAATACTTAAGGTTCTGTTGTCTCTCCCGAGAGTATAAATACAGTTAATGAGCCATCTCGCTCGCCAGCTAAATTAAATCCTGTCGCCAGGCAAAAGAGTTTTTCTTAACAAGCCTTGTAACAGGACAAAGATAACATTTCTTTAGTACTTTTTATATACATGTATCTTTATTTTGAAATGAGACTAAAACGCCTTAATTTTATTATTAATTCTTCGGAAGTTTGAATTATCACAGGGCTTTTTTTTTTTTTGCACAAGTAGGCAAAACATCTATGCAGTCACTGAGATCAGAAATTGGCACCTTTTACTTTAATAAAGGACTCTATGGGAGCTCGCCAATTCTAGTTTCCGTACGCTAGTTTTACATGTTTGGATGCTTGCACTTTAATGTTTGATCCCTGACTGATTTTCTTTTCCTTTCTTCCTTTTTTTTTTTTTTCATTTTGGGCTTTCTCGATCTTGACTCAACATATGTGAACTTTGCCTTCGGCCTCTTTCTTCTAGTTAGTTCAATTGTACGTCGCTAAGAGATTTAACAATAGTAGACTTTTTAAGGGGCAACTTCTGGGACTGCCATGCCCCTGAGCGTTGTGCATATGCAGTGCAAAAGACGGTCTTTATCTTAAAAACTATTCACTAGTGGCTGAGATCGCGTGCCTAATAATCCAGCAAAAGCGGCTCGTCAATCAAAGTCCTTGAATGAACTCTCTTACTTTGTCCAATTATTCCGAATTCTCAAAACTCTTGACAAAATCGGCTATTAGAATGTTGTAATGTATCCATGTTTTTACACGGATATTATTAATTTTTCTTGTTAGATCTATTCGAAATTAAAAAATGGGATGTTCTTCATTGTTTTAATTTGCATATTGACTACATAAACATCTGTAAATAGCTCACCGATGGGCATTTTTTTTTTTCAAGCTAAATCACTTTCCTTTGCCAAAAACGAGAAGTATAATACAAACTTGTAAAGAAAAAAAAAATAACACATCACTTTAGCCCCTGTTATTTGAAACATGAAGAAAAAAAACATGGGGAAAAAAAACATGATGAGAAGGAAAGAGGGGGGGGGGGGGGGGGGAAATCATCATCTGATGAATTTTTCAGGATTTTCCCTCACTTGTGTTCCAAAGAATAGCAGAAAATGTGGTGTTTTTCCTTCTTTACTGCTCTTGTCTGGCAAAGGGAAGTAATTTGCTTGTCGGTCAAAATCGTTCATTTGTTTGTTCTGGTTGAGTGCATGAACCTTTCATTTGTTAGGTAATGACATTACTCCCTCTTTTATCGCGGGTGTTAGGTTCCAAGATTGTCCGCGATAAGTGAAAATTCGCGATGTACGGATACTACATTTATTTTGTTAGTTACATACATTTTAAACCTTTATAAACCTCCCCCATACTGTTATCAGCCTTCCCTGTATTACCCTTCTCCACACTCTTTCAAACACTGGTATTTGTGAATTTTATTTGTGCTCTGCGAACGTGTTAGGGTACACGCCCGTATACGCGTAAGTTAGGTTAGACTATGCTAGGATAGGAATACATAAACATATTAAAAAACCTGCCACACAGTTAGCTGCGAAAAGTGAACCGCGATATAGTGAGTGGAGCACTAGAATAATGTTTTGACTCAGTATGTTATAATAATATGTTTATCACACAGCACAAAAGTGTGGAAAGGGATCGCTTTGTAATGTGACTAATTAATTGAAGCTAACTAAACAAAATGAAAAATGTTGTGGTAAATTAGTTTTGTGGATGTTAGTGGAGGGACAACACTGTACAGCCTTCTGATTTCACGAATACTGCGTAAGAAGTAAGATATTTACTTTAATTATACTCAATGGGAAATCCTGGTCTCTGGGAGCCTGGATTCCAGGCCAGCTAGGCAATCTAACAAAGCCTTTCACAGCTTGGTTGATGCGAGAAGACAAAGCCAAGGCAAAAAATGCAGAACGCCACAAGCACATTCTTTTAAGATTAAAGGATAGCAACAGCCATTTAATTATGTAACAAGCCGAGTCTGCCTAAAAGAGAATCAATCGCTGGTTAGTCGTTTGTCTGTAAAATTGTTCATTCCATTCACTGTGACAAAAGGAAGATGTCTGATCGAGGGAGTGTTAAACTGGTGTTCCAGAGATCTACATAAAAGGGTGTTTTTATTTCTGTTTTGTTTTTCTCCGTTTGTGTTGGTTTTTTTTTTGGGGGGGGGGGGGGGGGGGGGGGGGGGGGGGGGGGGGGGGAG
>JBCEWB010203282.1:12376-24549 GCA_039654565.1 Peronia peronii
TTTTTTTTTTCTCCGTTTGTGCTAATTTTTTTTCTCCCCCCCCCCCCCCCCCCCGTCCCTTTTCATACTAGTGGCGTTAAATAAGGCTGGCTTAACTGCCATCTTAGTCAGAGACGCTGTGTGTGTATGAGTGCGTGTGTGTGCGCATGAGAAAATGTGTAGATCCAGGGATTCTATGCCAGTATGTGTGCAAGTCTATATGAGAGAGAAAGAGAGAGTGTGTGTGCTTGGAGAGGCTGAAAGAATCTGGGAGAAAATTGTTAAAGAGAGAGAGAGAGAGGATGGAAACCAGCAAACCAAATAGAGTGAGAAATTGGGGGGGGGGGGGGGGGAGGCTAGGGTTGACAGAGAGAGAGACAGACAGACAGACACACAAAGCCAGTGTGGGAGGGGGTGCGAGAGAGAGAGAACAGGAAGAAGGAGAAAGAAGAAAAAGATGTCGGGCGGGAGTAGACGTTGGCTCCCCGGAGTGCTGGTGTTTCCCACTAATTCGATAATCTTGTCTTGTCATCGAACTGACCCTTTTTTTTCTCTGTCTATCTTTTCCAGCACTTCCCTTTGTCAGCATATGTGTATGCACGAATGTTTATCTGTGTGTGTGTGTTTGTGTGTGTGAGACAGACAGATAGACATTCAGACAGACAGGCAAACTGACTGACAGACTGACAGACAAACAGAGAATGTGTGTATAGTATATGCGTGTATGTGTCTGTGTCTGTGTATGTGCGTGTGTGGGGAGGAGGGGGCGTGACTACCTTCTCCATCTCCCAACACACACGCACATCCATATGAAGAGACACACACATAGTGGATCAAGTCTAAACGATGAAGTTACTGGTGTTAACGTGGTACGAGGAAGAAGATGTATGCCAATTAAATTAGCTTAGTTATGTCCATACGACACACAGGCCTATGATGCTATGTCGGTCACCGATGTCCGTCGCCAGCCCAAATGTTCTAAGTGACATCGTATAGGAGAGGGTGGATTTAGTGGATTAACTGTCATGACTGCTAGTCTCGGACATACATGCTCTCCCAATGGGTCGAAGATTCAGTGGCCACTGTGCTCTCCGGTTATGTCATATAGCAGCCCGTTCCGTTAGGGAAGGTGGTAAAAACATACGTGAACAAATACGAATTGACATACACACAGGTATATTGGGTTTCCTGCATCTTGATCAAATTTCCTGCGTTTGTGTTTTTACTACTGTCATTTTCCTTATTATTACTGATTTAATAGAGCGGTCTTAGGCGGAATATCGCTTTGTTTTTGTTTGTGTGTTTGTTTGTTTGTTTGTTGTTATTGTTGTCGTTTTGTTTCTCTTTAATTTCACAATGTGGAAAACCACACCTGCCTCTCAGTCAGGAAGCTGCTATGACATCACAACAGCTCAACCTGTAGATGCTTTTACGAGGACCGTACTCAGCCAGCGCCCGCGCTACTCTCAATTCTCGGTCCTTGTTCTATTAAGTTTAGTGTGTTCGCAGCCTTTCATTCTTCAGAGTAGTGAGTACTAATATATCTGATCTCCATACCTTAGATTCTGCTAAATTCAATGTTGCCGGCTCGTGTCCACTTTGAAGGCTCAGTCACCATCTTCTGCTTCGAGAGCTTGTAAACCTATGGGTTGATGGTAGGAAAGGGGGTGAATAGTAGAGGGAAGCACTCACTCATGCCTTTTGCTAGCTTAAGCTAGTGAACAAAGATCTCCAATGCTGGTGTCAGCAATAGTTTCACATAGAAAAGACGAAGCTTAAAACATGTACATCTCCCACATCGAGATAACCACCCCGGAGAAGGTTGAAAGATGTAAGTGAACGAGACGAGCACCTCCCAAAGAGCTGCCCAATAGCTGTCGACCCTATCCTTTAATCTTGGTCCTTGGTAAGCTTTCTCGAAATTCTAGACACAAGTGGGGCAAACAGAGGAGAAAAGATCTGAAGCTGTTTTGTGAAAGAAACACGAGGGAGGGGGGGGGGGGGCATTTGTTATAGCCCAGTTGGGTTTCTTTCGACTGACATTCTATTTCTAGTGCTGTTTTATTCTTTTTTAAATGGAATACATTACTTCTGTTCTTCCCCGTCTTCTTCAAGTTATGTTCCACATACGTGTAGTTACGAGACACGAAGAAATCAATGACAATTGATATTACAACTGATCAAGAGATCTTACCTTTGGGCACAATATAGCCGTGATCGTGCTGATGTGCCGTTAAATCCCAAAACAAACAAACAAACTGTCAAGAGACAATTAGATGTAGGTGCGATGAAGGTGCTCAAACGTCGGCTCCAGTAATTTCCAGTTAGAGAAACTTCACATGATTAAATTTTGATTTGAGTCACAATTCACGAATTATGTTTCACTGCAAAAAACATTGTTAAAAAACAAAAAAGCATTAACAGAAAAATTTAACAATTTATATTCAGAAATCGTAAAACTTTTAGATAACACAAGTACATGAATCTTAATTAGGCTGTTCCTCTAAGACAACATACAATTGTCAGTAACACCGGGAATATTCCTCTCAAGTTCTATGACCAGAATCGGGAGGCTGGGGAAGAGGAGTGGTCATTCATGAAACTTCGGCAAGATTCAAAATTATTGTTCAAGTACGAAATACAATTGAGATGTTGCTGTTGTCAAACAAATCTGACTGTCATAATGGGCGTTATTATTATTTTACAAATGTGTCTTAAAATTAAGATGACTGTCCACCGGCAACTAGTCAAATACATCAAAAAAGTTGAAAAACAATATGAGAAATTTTGAATTGGGTTAAAGAAATAAACTAATATCGCTAGCCAAATTTTCGAGCCCGCTTGGCTCTTCGTCGGGGCAATTATTATTATTAATTTGCACTTCATCAATTTACTCGACCTCTTACAATAGCTTTCAAATCCGGTTAAGTTTAGACGGACAGGAAAGGTCATGAAAGTTGATGATCACATTTTTTTTGAAAATGTTGACAATGGCACCAATTCCTTATGCCGTACATGTATCCGACCCAATAAGACGGTGTCCAACAAACATATAATTAATTATGTTTTCTCTCAGAGACATTCACACACATATTAACAAACAATATTTTTAAAAATGCATTTAATACCTAAATCATACATCAACCAGAGACCAATGGATAACTTTCTTTGATCAACCCTAAACGTGCCAAGACTTCGATCTGCTCAAAATCTTGTTCTTTTGCATTTAGATTACAGTATTCCCTCGTTCATGGCGGATGTTAGGCTCCAGGACTGCCCCCGAAAAGTGGAAATCCGCGAAGTAGGGATGCTATGTCTATTTTGTTATTTATGTATATTTCAAACCTTTATAAACCTCCCCCATATTGTTATCAACCTTCTCTAACTGGTCAGCTCCCGTCTGTTAGCAAATAGCATGTCATATACGATCTCGGGTGGGGAAAATAATGGAAATCAAAATATTTTATTTTTATTTAACGGCGCATCCCGCTATACAGAAATACATATACATGTATAATTTTATACATAAAAAAAAAAAACTCGATACAGTGAAGCCGCGAAAAGTTACCCGCGATAAACGAGGGAATACCGTCCTGTCCAAATAATGAAAAAAAAAATAAATTAAAATGTGACATTGACAAAAAACATTCAACTTTTACTGCCATTTTTAGGCCTATGCTGGCTGCCATCCCTATAGAAAGATTGCACTGCAGTAGTCTTTTCTGACAGTGTAACATGATACATGATTTAATTTTTTTTTTTTAATCGTTCTCTTCTTTCTCTATCCTCTCACCGAACAATGTGGAGATATGGCACAAAGTGAATAAGCGTTGGCAGAAGCAATGCCCTAATGATCACGTCAACACTCTCAGGACCACTCGTGCCCTTCAGTTCTAATCTGCTTAGCGTTAATGTAAGTCAGCTTGTCTACCGAGACAGCTCAGTATGGCTGCAGTGTGACCATCACCGCTGCAAGCTGAATACCCGAACTTTAGGGCCAGCTCCCCTACCTATTTTTTTTACAACTAGAATAGAGAGGGCATATCGACCGTGTTGGATGTTTACCTGATCACGATTCGATACTGGCGTAACATTAAGATGCTTAAGTCGATATTGGATACCGGTACCATAGACTATGCGCGCTTAAAGGCAACAAATTTGACTGCATGTTTAAACAGTTACAGCTTGTAAACTTGAAGTGGTACACAATTTGAGCGAAAATTTCAACAACTTCTAGTGCATCAACTTCTATGAAACTGTGTGTGTGATCTTAAATTAATCAAAGCGTTCAGAATCTATTTCTTTCGAAGTCATAAATCATCAGGATTTGAAATTCCGTTATTAGCGCTCAATAAAAACCATGACCTCTGATACAGAGTTCTGGAAAATAGTACAGTGTACATGTATAATGTTTACAGTGGACGATAAAATCGAACATATTACTACATGTAAAGGTGTAGCCATTCATTTTAGAAGAAAGTTCCAGCAAGCTTGGAGTGTTGAAACAGTTCATTTTATGAATACATTCAAGTTAACAGACGTCCCCTTCAAAGGGGGACAAAAATAATGAAAGGTGGGGAAAAAAACGTAAGTAATAGTTAGAGCAAAATAATTTATACTGCTAGGCAGTGTCCGTATTTACTAAACTGGCGACATCATTACAGTCTATGCGCGCTCCGTCCCTATTTCCTGGCTAGTGGGAACAAAACGATGATGCCGACACACAGTCTGATTTTTGGTGAAATTTGGTGTCCGAACTAAATTCATTCCGTCCGATATCTTTTTTTTTCAATCAGAAAAACAAATAAATGTGCCAACTTTAAGATACAACTGTATTTTACAAATCTTCCGAGTCAGAAGAGTCAAGCAAATTCACGATGGTGGTAGGATGAACAAAATGATAGTATTAATTTGTTTTCTTTCTCAATTACAAGATATACATGTACCAATAGCACGACAGCATATAAATACCACAGACTAGAAGTGTATCAGGCTGAGCATGACGACATCGTCAAAGTCTGTCAGTCGCCATTTAAAAAAAAAAAAAACTTAATGAAAACTGATATTACTGCATTCAATAGATCTACTACTATCGGTGAAAAATTCGGGGGAACGAGCATTTTTATTGTAACAGAACCATCTTTTGCTGGTTTTCAAAACCAAGCAGGGATTTTTTTTGTCGCAGCTATAGCAGTGCAGCACCATTTCGTTTTCCTGCGTAGGCCTAAGTAATAACTAGCTTTTACGCTGCTGCAATACCAGTTCCTAAATATTTAAGCTATACTTAATACAGAATGGTGAATTAACTATCTCTGTATTTGTATAGAATAACATTTTTAAATTTTTTTTTTTACACAGTAACACTTAAATCATGAATTCACAATTGTACACACACATACAAAATAAGAAGTGAGATAAACGCATTGTGTATCACATGTACGTCAGCACTCTGCACGCAGCCCAGAGATTCAGTGTGAACCACATCACATTTTGAAAGTCAATGCCTTTGCTTCTCAAAACACAACACACTGGCATAAAATGTGAATTTGGAGCACAATTTTGCATCACCAATGAACACGGAAGAAAACAGCAATAAAATAAAGTATGGTTACTAATATTCGTATAGAGGTGAGTAAGAATCGAAAGTTTATATTTTAAACACTTCCGTCATATTAAAAATTAGATTCATAACGTTCTTGCATATGTATGAGGGCATGCAAAGCTTCATTTCAGAAGCTTCATTAGAAACGGTCGATTTTTAATTTTTTTTTTTTTTAATCAAAGTGTACCATTTCAAAGTTTACAAGCTATAGGTAGCTCTGTATCATATGCTGTCACTGGGCAGCACATTGTTGACTACTATTTAATACTGCAGTACGTCTTGGTCTCATCCTCCACACATGCCACAACCTCCTTCCAAATTATCGGCCGTTTGTAACTGTCCTCGCTAAACCAGAAGTTTCAATAGCCGATGTGATCCAAGACTCGCTACGTTTTGCACTTTTAAATCAACTTGCTCCGTTTTGCATTTTTAAATCAACTTTCAAATACATGTAACATACAGTACAAAAAGGTACTCCTACAACATAGCCTATGGACGTAAGGAGTCATTTCTTGAACCTGAAAAAAGCATATTATAGAAACATTGGCAGTTAGTGGTAGTCCAGCAGTTTTCTCCGATGCTTGTAGGATTAATTTTTTAACTGCTGTACAAAATAGCACCCGTTGTCTGGAATTTTAAGGATAGTACTATTATTAATTGTGTTTCAGAAGTTTTCGAGCAGACTTTATGACTGAAGTTTCTGGACACCTTCCACTTACTAGAACTATGCCCCCATGCGCTAAATCAAATAATTTTATAATCTGGTTCGATATCCATGAGCATTTGCCATGAGAAGTTGTATGGGGGTGAGGATGGAAGTGGAAGGGGGTGGGGGCAGTGGAGGAGATAATCCCTCTGAAGAATTTCGAGAACGAGATTTTAGAATGAGACAAAAATTACTGTAAATGCATATGTGATTTTCAAGACGTGCTCTCAGACTTGAGAATTATTTCGATTCCCTTTTACAATTTTCAGTCCTGCTCTTCACGATCATCACACTTGGGCGATTACACATTATTTTCAGCACATGTGTATTATGCACTGGATATAGATCTACAACATGCTTCGGCTTCCATCTTCCATTCAATGATAATGATAGCATTCTTGCCGAACAGCAAAGAGAACTCTCCCCCCCCCCCCCACCCCACCAATGTCTGCGCCAACCTTGCGTCCTGTGTTGCGTGATGCATTAAATTTAAAAGTGGCATTGGTTCGGTCAGACATTTATTAACATCTGTGATGAAGTTGTCAGCAGGATTCAAGATACATGTATACAGCTTCGATCTCTGCCTCCGTTCTTGTCTCATTTTTTGTTTTGTTTATTTATTTTCGTAATTCAAAATTGCACCCTGCATCCTTGTTGTGTGTATGCGTGGGTTACGTTTGAGGCTTAACTCTGCTTGCTAAAGGTTGCCACAACTATTTTGAGTATTGTTATTGCATATACATGTATTGCGTGGAAATTATAATATATTCTGTAATTACATGAATTATTCCACCAACCGAAGCATCATTCACTACCAGTATTTAGAATATCATGATGACCTATTGTGATTTCTGTTACGTAAGCTAATAGTACACGAAGCTATTATTTCTCTTGGTTTACAGCTGTCAAGAGTATTATACTCAACAACACTGGTGGGTATCTCATTACCTTGGCAATGTCATAATTAATATTCTTGTCACCCAGGAAATAGCTGGACAAGCAAAGTTGTCTGGAGTCTGGTTTATGTAGACACCAGTTTTGTTTTGTGCTCATAATCATGTACTGTAGTTTATCTTGTTTTGGTTTGATGGAATTCAAGGAAACGGTTTACTATATCGGTTGTTTTTATATTTGTTTATTTGTTTTTTGTTAAATCGTTTGAATAATAAGAACTGGAGATGCTGCAGTCTTGTTTTGTCCTCATAGGTTTCTCTGTATATATATAAAGTTTTTCATGTATTGTAGTTTCTTGTTTTGGTTAATGGAATACAAGGAAACGGTATACATACTATATCGGTTGTTTTTATGTATTTGTTTATTTGTTTTTTGTTAAAGCGTTTGAATGATAAGATCTGGAGATACTGCAATATCATTGAATGGTTATAAATTTGAATGTGTGAACTGAATTAACTTGCATCTCTCATACAATGCCTTGAGATTTAAGATGCGATGATACAAACATATTGTGCTACCTGTCTTTTGTTTTAAGGGAATGAACCTCAATCTGCACCTGTTTTAAAATACATGTACATATATTTATTAAGTTCGCCCAACTTTAGGCCTCAAAATATTGTCAATATTTAACCCAAGATACATGTAAATGTTCAATATAAGACAATATTTGCTATACAATTACGTTCTTGGAGAATATATACACCCTGTACAATTGATTTCCTATAATGCTCAACGTCAGAATTCATTTCAAATTACATGTATTCAGATTGAGAGTATGCAACTTACACCTATCCCTTCTCACTCCCCTCCTCAGCATGAGTTTTCATGCCATCAGTACTTCCTGCTAATGTAATCCATTGAATATTTTATTCACCATCATGTTCAGTTTTTGCCATCCTTATCACGTGTTGAATCTACACCACGAAAAGTCATAAAGTTACGTAATTGCAATGGGCAATGCGCACTGTAGTTGAAAAGAAGCATGAAACTATGGACAGTGTGCGGGTGAGCCACCACGAGAAAACCATCCACAGGAGATTGAAGCGAAAAAGTTACCAGGAGAGCCACCTTCAACTTGGACTATCCTTATGTCACGAGTAGATCTAGGTCCTGACGGGAACAATGAAATCTAAGGAAGACACTACTATGGGCCGGGATGGATAAATGGGCCTAAATAGAACACATTAAAAAAAAGCACTGTTTTGGTCAGTTTTCAATTGGCACAATATATAATTTCTTGCCAGGTTAAAAATCAACCCCAAATCTCCATTGGGGAAAAAAAAAAAGATGAAAAATGCTAAAAGATGTCATAACAGCAAAAAGTGCGGTAATCATGCAGCAAGTAGGAAAAATGCAGCAAGTACGAAAAATGCAGCTGCATGATGTGGCACGCGGTCACTTTTTTTCTCAGATCACAAACAACTTACATGTACTTTGAATTTTATCTTTGCAGCTACAATAACTTTATCCACATGTTCAGGCATTTTATGGACGTTTCAATAAGTGAGGACACGTACTAAAATTCCATCAGATATGATGACTAGATGTGAGTCCATTTTTCTTTTTTTTTTTTTCAAAATCCTGAATGGTTGGAATAGGCAGATCTATTTCTTTGCAGCAGGCAAATTCGAATTGAACCGACAATTAAGCTCACTCAGTTCCAGTCATCATCACTGCATGCACAACTGCATGTATTGTCAAGAGATCTAGATCTAATGAAAAAATGAGTTGCATTTATCAGGATTATTTCTTTTTTTTTTTTTTTTTTAGATCTTAGTTTCATAGAAAAAACTCACTTTAGGGCCTGCTACAGCTGTACCTTATATTTCTCTCACACTTCTCCTAAAGCCAACACAAAGTTAATTTGAATTGTAACAAACGTCTCTTACTACGTGTAGCAGAACCACAAGAAAAGTCTCCTTTCTATGTCAAATTCTTTACTAACTCTCCAGTGTCAGAGGATCGTTAAATTTACTTTATCAAACTTTATACATGTATTCAGTTTTTCACAATAGCTGAACCTATTGGCAGGCCTACCATTGGTTGAAGTATTATCACACCTGATCTTTACCAGCTACTGTTTCCCGACTTCTCTTATGGCACAAAAGATGTTAAGACAAACTACGGCATCAAGCCTCATTTGTGAGACACAACAGTTCACCATGTTTTCACAAACTTAACCACACCTATGTCATCATAAAAAAGTACAGTAGACTGGTATCATGGGTCAGGTACGTGCATAACATACACATGTACTATGTATAAGAATAGTGGGTTTCTTATAGTAATGAGGACGAACAAAATCAGGCTTATTAAGTTATTGGTAATATCTCTTTGGTACATATATAACTTCATGTGTTTTAATTTTCAATCTGTGTTCCATGATTTTTCAGTAATTCTGATTCCTCTCTGCTTTATTGTCCAGTATGACTGTAAATCTAATCTTCTTCTCTTTAGGTTTCCTTTGATTTAAATGTTGTTTTTCTCTCCTACTTAAGTTTGTAATTATATCATGTACAAAGAAATTAAATGTATGGTCTTCTTCTGTTCATAGAATTACAAAGGAAGAACCAGATAAACTTCAACAAATCTTGAGAACTTTTTATATGTATGTATTTTAGTGTACATGAATGTGATTTTGTCATATGAAAAAAAAATATGAAAAAATAAAAAATCAATACTTCAGATTGAATGAAAGAGAATAAATAAAATGTTGTTTACAGTCTCTGAAACCTTTCTTGATTTCTAATATTTATTTTGTGCGTGTGTGTGTTTGCTAAATCTAGAGGACATGTGGGGAAGAGGATGATGTGTGGTGAAGGAGATGATGTGTAGAGAGAGGATGGTATGGGGAGGTAGGTGGTGTATGAGGAGGGTGGTGTGGGGAAAAGGATGTATGTGTGGAGAGGATGGTGTGCGGGGAAGAAGATGGAGTGTGTGGGAATCAGGGAGAGAATGCTACATGAGAGGTTTAATGGTGTATGGGGAGGATGGCGTGTGGTAAAAGATGGTGTGTGGGGAAGAGGATGACATGTGAGAAAAAGATGGTATGAGGGGAAGAGGAAGGCACATGAGGAGAGGTTTGCAGTTGGGTTAGAAGGATGGTGTGTGGGGAAAAGGATGTTGTACAGGGAACAGAATGGTGTATGGAGAGGATGATGGAATGTGAGGAAGTGGGTGGTGTGTAGGGAGAAGAATGTGTGTGGGAAGATAGAGTGAGGGAAAGACAATGGTGAATGAGGAAGATCATTAAGTGGCTGGAGCAGGTGGATGTTGGAACAAGCATAGTTGCATATAGTCTGCAACAATGTGTGCAGAGATTGATAGTGGATTAGTATGATGGTGTTTGAGAAGGACTGTGGTTGAGGGAGATGTTGTCTTGAGGTGCCAGGAAGGTGGTGTGTGAGCCGATGGGTCGTGTGTGGGGAGGTGGGTGAAAAGGAAGATGATGTGTAAGAGGGATAATGGTGTAAGTAGGATGGGTTAGAGGAGAATGACATGGAGGATAATACATATCGCTGGTGGAGTGATGAAACTTCGTAACCTCAGAAAGGAAAATTTTACAGAAGAGACAAAAAACTGATTTACTATTGAATAAGAATGCATAAACGAATTAAAATTGCTATAGATATATATAGATGCCAAGACCATCATGCAGGGTACCGTAAATGGAGGCAGAAGGAGAGGGAGGCAGAAGAAATGCTGGGAAGACAACATCAGAGAATGGACAGGACTTGAGCTGAGAAACACCTTACAGAAAGCTGAAGATAGAGAGGAATGGAAAGCTGTGGTTAGGAGATCCTCTGCTGCGCCCCGACGGATCCCAAATCTAAGGGATAGGTGATAGGTGGTGTAAGATATATGAAAACACTTTTGGAACTTGTTTACTATTAAGAATCACTTTTATACAATTTATATGGCTATGCGGTGGGATGCGAGGTTTTATTACATTATTTTTGTCGTGATGAAACCACATAACCAGCGGGCGGGAGGTTTGCGAGGTTTCATCACGACAGAGTTTGTGGATTGTGAGTTTTCAGGCAGCTCATTTGGTTGTATATAGGATGCGTGAATTGTTCAAAGCAACAGAAACTGATAAAAATATTTTTTTCAAGACCGATTGGTTTGAATTTGAGTCTTGGCCAACTCAAGTCAAATAAATGTTGGAGTGGTCGGAAGAGCAATGGTGACTAAAGAACACAAAGTGGAAATGGGTTTGGTGACATAATGCGGAGTTTGGCTTTGAATCTTCATACAGATTAGCGATGAGTGTAGTTTGTATCAGCGTGCTCTGGCAGGACTAGTTACTTCCATTTAACTAAGAAGCACAAATTAATGGATAACTATATGCAATAAGGTTGCTGATTTTACAAGGGAAAGGTTTCGGGAGGGACGTTAAACAAAATAACTCATTATTGAGGAACAATTTGTCGTCCCTGGAACTGTCGTAGTGAGAATTCTTCGGTGATCCCAATTTCTAAATTCTGCTTAAGAGAACAGGGTTTCTAACAAACCAGTCCAGTTGAATTTAGGACATTTTTTTTTTTTACACACTGGCACCTTATGGCTATCCTTTTTCAATGTGTATTTGAAGATGTGTTCTCTCCGCTTTTCTTTTGAATATCTTCTCTTAGTTTGGTCTTTGTCCATTATTCCAAGAAAAAGATGCATCATTCATCCATCCATCCATCCATCCATCTATCCATGTATGCATGCATACTACATGCATGTATGCTTGCATACATACAACCATACATGCACACATCCATATAAATATGCATGCATACCTACATACATTACATACCCACACATATGCACATACCTACCTACCTACCTATCTACCTACCTACCTAACTACATATCGAAATTCTTTATTTTCCAAATACAATAATATTTGCATAGATATAATATTATTCATGACATCATATCTTA
>JBCEWB010203392.1:0-24549 GCA_039654565.1 Peronia peronii
TTCGGAGGTCCCGTGTGTACGTTACGCACGTTAAAGAACCCTTGGCAGTTCAAAATCGATGAAAGAGTAGGCTGCGTTATAATAATATGTAGTCTTTCAGCTCCCAACAACGTAACCTCTCTGAAAATGCATATCGGAGCTATATTTTTTTTCCACACAATCAAAACCCAAAAATATGTTTCTGCCCTTTTCCTTTCAAGATTTACAAAGCAGTAAAACAAATCAAGACAACAATAAATCTGATTTACATGCAACACGTCTTTGTGTGTGCATAGGGAAATCATGAAATACAACCGTCCACAGAGAAAGCGATTGTAAAACACCTTTTGTTATGGATTTTTGCTTAACAAATAACATTTATTTTCTATTGCTTTAACAAAGTTAGTATTGTTAAAAAAATTAAACTGTTAGCTCTGTTTCATTCTAAAACGACTACAGTACATATTTAAAAAAAAAAAAAGAAGAAGAAAAATGAGCAGGGATTTTCATAAAGCTTTAGAAAATCCTGTTGTATATTTCTTTTCTGTCCTTTACTTTTCTTTCTTTTCTTTTCACTTTTCGTTTTAAATTTTAGAAACCAGCCTTTCAGCCATGACAGATCAAACGACCCGGATTATTTGCCAATATTCTTTTCTATCAAAGCTGTGTATGTCGCTTTGAGTCACTAGAGGAGAACAAATCATAAATTCAAGCAAACAAAATTAATGTTTTTGTTGTCTTTTGATCGGCATCCGATTGTGGTTTTCTTTGACAGAGTCACTTTGAGTCTGCAGAGAGTTCAGGGTCGTGAAGTGTATGGTACTAGCCAAAAGAAACTCGCCAAAAGAAAACAAAATTTGTATGTAATTAATATTGACATATGTCTTTGTTTCTATGCCTTGTAAAATAGCTACTTTCTCTGCTTTTGTCCTTTGTTTTCTCTCTCTCTTCTTCCTCCTCTTCTTCTTCTTCTTCTTCTTTTTCTTTAGCAAAGAAATAGACAAATGAATGCATATTTCGTTTTCCGCTATACAATTTTATAATTTTTATGATTTATTGATTCTCAGAATTTTATGACTCTTAGCTTTGTTCATCTAGCCCATCATTGATACAGATCTTTATCGTATTTGTGTTCCCTGAAAATGCGAACGTTAAACCCACTTTTGATAAATCTTATTAAGAGAACAGATTTTGTGGTCAAATTCAACCTCACCAACAATATCAGAGAGAAACAAATTCACTAGAAGAGATTAACGAAGAATCAGCTGGCTTTGAAAATTTGATGTTGCAATGCTGTTCATTATTTTCATTAATTTGGCAATTTGGTAAATAGCATCAGATCTGTACTAACATATCTGAGGCTAGTATGGATTTTTGGTATTTATATCATGTTTTGTAAAATAATAATCGCAATGATGCTAATGATAATGATGATGATAGATGGGCCAAGGGGACAAGGAAAGTTGGAGACTTCCATCAATTAAATCACTGTTCAATTTATCCATTCTCTAGATTGCTCTTTGTTTTTTTTTAATGTATTTTGTGAGTTCCAGACTGCCAGTGCATGTTTAAATTTTAAGATCTTTATGTAAAAATTAATGATGATGATGATGATGATGATGATGATGATGATGACGAAGAGCCAAGCGGGCTCGAAAATTTGGCTAGCGATATTAGTTCATTTTATTAATCAATTCAAAATTCTTCATACTGTTTTCCAACTTTTTTAGTGTATTTAATGAGTTGCTGGTGGACAGTCGTCTTGATTTTAAGACATTTTTCGTAAAAATGATGATGATGATGACGATGATAGAAAAGCAATGATCTTTTTATTCCCCACTAAATTGAAACAAATATGCATTTCACAAAAGAGCAAATACTTCTATTATATATTGTCTGCATTCTTTCCTTGCTAGTTTCTTTCATTCTTTCTTTCTTTCTTTTTTTTTTTTCAAATCATAAATCTTAAGATGTCGGGATTATTTAGACATCAGTCTACGTTCAAACGCATTCCGTCTTCGTTTGAGCCACTTTGATACTGCCAAAAATTCAGTTACATAGAATTTCCTTTCGAGTCTCAATAAATCTAAAGGACAAAAAAAATATATATATATTATCAATGTCTTTGGGATTTTGTTTTGAAGATTTTGTGTTCACTGTACATAAATACATAAGCGTTGCTCGTCTGCATGTATGAGATAAATGTGTTTTTCTGAAGTTTTCTGATATTTTTATATTTATTCCTTTCTATATATTTTATTTTGCTATGTTTATAATTTATTTTTCTTTACCAATGTCATTTTGTCGTTGCCACTGAGGTAGTTTTGATTTGGCTGTCTGCTCTATTTGCTTGTTAAGATCTGCATGTGGTGCTTAGTCGTCGTAGAAATTCCCTCTGCATTCCTTCTTTAAGGTCACTTTGATTTTGTTTGCGTACGCATGTGCATCTTTATGTGTATAGACTTACTAATCGTGAGAGTAAGTTATCACAACTTGGAAAGCCTGCCTAGTTTGGTCAGAAGAAACCTTGATAGAAATTTAAATAAGCTTGAAACAAATTTATCCGGACATCCAGCTTGTAATATTCTTGGAACGATTTTTAATGGCCAAGAATGTTTTGGCATCTACAAGCAATGTGCACGTGAGATCTCCTCATATTTTCGCCCTTACCCGAGAAGATTAGAAATAAGTCTTCCTTACCAAAGAACCAAAGAACTACTAAATCAGTGAAAAAGCAGATTTGAATCTGTCCCATTCTCTAGGGGATTCGAACTCACGACATTTTCACCTAGAGGCAGAGACCCATTTCCTCGATCAAGTCACAGCCTTCAGTACACATTGTATTTCATTTCATGGACAACAGTCGTCAACACTGAAGGACAAAGGCAAACTGCGATACGCAAAGCAACGTGGTGAAGTTACACAAAAATAGGATGAATGTGGGACGGCAGGATGACCCTGACCATGGTGACTGGTGATGATGTTGGTGATAGTGATGATAGGATGATGAAAGAGGTGGTGGTGATAACAATGTCGATGCTAATGCTGTCAGCCAGATTATACATGGAACTGTTCTGCATGTGTTGTCATTGAGACAATGAACTGCTGTGGATACAGTGATTTAAGTCTTCTATATTCTGGTCTAAACCCTCCATGGCCTAGTTCCAAAACTTGAAAACGATAAACAAAAACGAAGAAAAGACAAAAAAAAAAAAGAACTTTTGAAACACTTCTCATTATACCAAATGGAACTTTTCAAACAAGCCCTCTACAACAGTTGACAGTTTTTTATATATAAAAGCTTTTTTAAAAAACTTTAAAAATCAATGGCCGATAATAACTATGTCAATAATTTAAGAAAAAGACAAAACACCAATGATTTTTTCAGAGAAATTATCGTGACTCAGTTATAGCCTAACGCCCTAATATACTGAATTTAGCCAGACAATAATGATAAATAATAAAGAAAAATGATGCCATACATTTTGCCGTAATTTCACATAATGAAGGAAACGGGCCTGCCGGGACCGGCGCCTGCCCCATTTTATGGCTGGTATTTCGTTTTATGGCCCGCTCGCCCCGTCATGATTTTCAGCCCGAGAAATTTCGAGGCTGCTTTTGTTTAATAAACACTTTTATTTAAGATCAAAGGCTGGAGCGTATACATTTCGTCCCTACCCCCACCTTCCTCCCGTTCACTTTTGCCTAGGAAGTCTTTATTCAAGCAAGCTGTTGGCTGGCGAGCGGTGAGATCAATGGATTTGCACAGCGCTATATGGTTGAACCAGGCTTACTGTGCCAGGAAATCGTTGGCCATTTTAGCTTTTTGTGAGGCTAAAACCACAATGGGATAAATGGATTTGGCCTGTAATGTGTGAAAAAAAGACACTCCTTCGAAACAAAAATAGAGAGAATGTGGTACTAAATCAAATGACGCAATCCGTATCAGAAAGCAGAACCTTGTTTTTCTCTCACTAACGCACAAATGATAGAGATTTATTTTATCCCATCGGAAACACCGACAGTACTAGCGGCCAGCAATAAAATGATGCCGGTTTGGTTCTGAAAACGAAAATACAAAGTGGCAAGGACTGATAGATCTACTAGTCGTGGCTGAGACTTAATTGCCCAGTATTTGCAAACCTTGATGGCAATGAACCCATCCCAAATAAAATTTAGCTGTAAATCTAGAAACAGGTGTAAATCAGACGACAGGTGTAAATCAGAAGACGGGTGTAAATTTAATCAGCGGACAGGTTATGGAGTTTCATGTGAAGTGTAGAACTTGGCGACACTGTCCAGTCGCAGCTAATCCCCAAGGGTATGACATGGGCTTTCTCCCGTGAGAAGGATAGAGAAACTTTGGTGTGAGCAACATCGGCCGGTTGCAGAGATTTACTGAAGATTACCATAGTAAATGTAGCGAGTCTATGATTTGTGCAGGTGTATAACTATGGGCGAGATATTCATACATGTATCAGGTTCTTTTCTCAAAGAGCGCATGCATATTACCCTGTCCGCGCTTTTTTTTTTTTTTTCCATCAATGCGTCAAATTCTTATTTGATGTCAGTGCTTTTCTTTTCAACAGAGAATGAAGAAACACAATTTTTAACACTTACATAAACATGATGGCCCAAATACTGTCTCAAACAAGACAGATTATATTTAACTTGGTCTTCTGACTGCTAAGACCATCGCTTACAATTCTAAGAAGAAATCTGTTTGGACTGTTGGATTCTGAGCCTGGCAACTACCAGTGCTAATTGCAGAAAACTTCAGACTTTCATCAACCGAAGTGTTTAGTCGTACTTAAGATCGCCTAGTCTTCGTGTCTATTTGAACTTATTAAGTCATCATTTGCCCTTGGACTTTTGAATCAAAGAAAATTCCACAGGATAAGTTCGCTGGAATAACATGAAGAAATATGGGAAATATTCTAATATCCAAAGAAAATGAACTTGACAAAAGATTGCGGCATGGGATAAAACAAACATTGAGATAGCCACATAGTTACATCACTAATTAGGCCTCATGATGAATCCACGAAGTACAAGTCTTGGAGATGGACCGTGGATCTCTTGGAAGGAGTGCGTAGCTGTTGATGGGAAGATGAGCAATTATTTGTGGAATGGAATGGTCAAATTACATCAGATCTCGTTGATCGTAGTCTACAATTTGGAAACCGATATAAGGAATGATGAGGACTACTTAAATACTTATATATTCACCCATTTATTTCTTCGGTTTTGAAATAAACGACAAAATCAACCTTTGAAAAGCAAAAGTCCATATTGTGGCTAAGAAAATGTATTTCCACTGAACAAAAGTTGAAACAGTCTAAAGCGATTTTCTGAAAAATTCCGGAGGTCAACTGCTTCTAAAAGTCAAACTTCTAAGAAACAGATTACATGCTGGATTCTAGAGAGTCCAAGCCACCCATGGAGAGATATAACTATTGCAGTGTTTGCTCTTTTACTCTATTTAGTTGGGAATATTTGCTTCTGGTGTACTGTCCTGTGCTTTCTGCATCTTTTCAACGCAGGACTTGCCGGAAAGAAAGCCTCCCCCCTCCCCTCGCCACAAACAAAAAGCAGCGAGTTACAGTATACGAAAGTGCTACGCCCGGCGGGAAGTGAAGAAGAAGAAAAAAATACAGGGCAAAAAATTTAATGATGTGTTTCGCAGTTTTCTCCAGATTGTAAAACTTTGCTGCGGGAAGATCAAAGGACAAACTGGCAAAAGTCGGTCTATTTGGGAGGAGAATGTCTGTTCTGTGTTCTGTGTTCTGTGGCGTGTACCGTATCTGCCTGTGTGGTATTGGACGGGCAGCCAGCCAGCTGCTGTCGTTGTTACCCATGTTACTGATGTTGATGGCATTGCTGCTGCTGCATGTGTGTTGCAGGGCAGTAGAGAGACACTCATCTTTGTACAGAAAACTGCCAGATCTGGCAAATAATTGAGACCAGACAGAGGGCCAAAAGAGATCAGAGGCAAACAGAAATTTGATAATCAGAGGCGGCAGCAGATGGGTTAGCGCATGGGTGGGGCAAACAGATCAGAGGGGCGGGAGAATCTGTCTGTCAGATGTCTGTGTGCGCCAGATAGGTAAGAGCACTGAAACATAACGATCCGCCCATGAGAAGTGAAGCGAAAAGCCGGGGGACGAACTGGCAGATCTAAGAATAGACAGACTTTTCACACTGATTACATCTAATTTTCAGCCATATTACTAAGGCACCTGAGGAACCTTGAATGAGGCTCTAAATTTTGGTCTCATTTGAAGTCATTTTCCATGTATTCAGAGTTGGTAATGGCTTTTGATAAGGCCTCTATCATAAAGACACACTGACATACCCAAGTGAACAAGCCAAGCGGACTACAGAATTAATCGTATTCGATATTTTAATTACTCTTTTCTTGCAATACAAAATTTGGCTTTTAGAGGTTCCATGATGTTTTGTGCCAGGAAAGCTATGCCTGCAGTCACAATCATTGTTCATTCCAAACACTCCAGATTGCTTGAAATTAACAAAGCAAATCCGAACACTTTATCATTTCTGTCCACTCTTGAGACTGTCTTTCCTCAGTCGCTGCGTTTCTGACTGTCACTTTGCAAGTCATTGATATTCCTACGTGTGAAATTTTTGTGTTGGAAAATATTTTAATTACAGTCCGACTTGACGTATTGAGCGAAGATGTCGACATTAACTTGACAACTGGGGCATGATTGATATCCTAAAGGTATGACGCCATCCATAGCAATAAAGCTTTAGTTCAATTTTCTATTGTGTTTAGTTCAATTTTGTTTTGTAATCCACGGGGGTCCACAAACAGACACAGAATGTATGGCAGGAACACAGAGATATAAACAAATTCCAAAGAGATAATATACTCGCATGAGATATCTACAAAACTTTAGACACACATACCACGCCATACAAATACCAAACAAACGCCCTCACGAGAATACGGACTGAAGATTATAGAGAAAGCCAAAGGTGAAGATGAGAAGATAATGCGTAACTTAATCCAGTTATTTCCTGAAGTCTCCATAACAGCTACGCCCATTGTGTCGGGCAAAGATACAGCATTGTCATTCACTCGTACCTCATACCATACACTCATAGACATATTATACACTCTGTCAGGGCCGGTCCAAGATGCGCACGAATCGCGAGATCCCGACGGAGTCCGTAAGACGGCCCCGTGAAGCCGCCCGTCTCCTGTAGTACTGAGATGAACCGATAACATTTTGGAGGGCGCTAATTTATGCATGATTCGGTGTCATCGACGGGCGGGGAACAAGGGCAGCCACTGGGGAGGAACTCTGTGTCTCCCGTCAAAGGAGACAGATGATCTTTGTCAAATAAATAAAACTTGACTCCAAGTTACTCCAGCAAATGCGAGAACTGAGTAGATCTGTACGCCAGATAATTAGCCACCCGGCCTTTGTTACGTGCATACATTAACCAGGAGAATAAACAATCGGTTTTCAGATCTTCCAATTTGAGGTTCGAGAATGGTACATCATAGGCCTTTCCCTGCCTAGCACCATTTCTTTCGAGAATTAGATGACCTGAAAAATCAAAAGTGATATATCTTTTTTAACAATAGCTTCAGGCTGGTATGGGTGAGAAATCTCAGAACAAATGAAAGCTAATGACAGAAAGGCAATACATTGTTAAAAACAGTAGATCTAGTCCAACATTTGAGCCATTAGTTTTACAGTTCGCCGATAGGACACCTCTTGAATTGTTTGAAATTAAAATTTGTTCATCTCCACCTCAGCAGCAACAATCTCAGAAATCTCTCAACAAAACAGCTCAGTCTCCGCCCTTGGGATCATCTTCTGTACTGGATCATACATACATTGCGTGGATATGGCTCATTAATCCAGGGTGGAGTGATCAAGTGATGGAAATGTCTCTAACTTGAACATGACATGGAGAAGTGATGTATTCAGCCCTCGACCATGGGCTCGGCAACTTTGAATAGTTTCCCCTCTTTTGAAGTCACTTGAGATATTCACACGCTTTATTGTGGTTCTTCTACCTTTAGCCACAGATCTGAATTTTCTGCGTACTATTTTACTTTCTAGTCTCCGGCACACAGGGTTTTTGTACATATCATCACTCGAACTGAGATTAACCGGTATGATGATACGGGAAACTGGCCTCGCAAATATAATTAAATAATTTACAGTGTTCTCTATAGCCAGAAAGCATTGAATATCTTAGTTTCTTATCTGCTGATAGTGTGAAAAAGAACGACTCTGATTTCTGAAGATAATTAGATAAAACCTCATGATAACGAATTAGATAAAAGTCAAAGATAACAACACCTCAACGCCATGTCTGACTGAACAGCAGAGGGCTCAGTAAAGTGAAAAAATGAACAGATAAGCTAAAGGTGAGACACCACATCAAAGCTATATGTGGCGGAGAATCAACCTCCATCTTAGCCAATTTACTCTGTGAAACCACCCAGGGTGTGTTGATCTGGGGGCAAAAAACTGGGACCGTTTCATTGCTGAGGTTTCCATTTATAAAGAGAAGTTCTTCCGTATTTGACGAAATCGAGTTATAAATTCGACTTACTAATTATACATCTTTTGCTACAATAATTTTGTATATTCGGCTTTAATCACTGTAAATATTTCGAGTATTCATTTCGATACTGATTCCAGCCGTAGACTTTTAATTGGCTATACTTTTACCCTGAAAGAGTCCAAAGAAGCTGTTGAAGTGCCAGTCTTTCTTTATGACGTTTTTTCAAGTTCTGAAAAGGAAAATTAGCTTTATTGACAATATAAAACGGATATCTTATTCAGTTCTGTTTTTCGGAAAGTTATATATGTGCACTTTAATGAGCGACTCTTTGAGCAATATCGACCCGCTGATACCTCTTGGGTTCAAGGAAAAAAAAAACACAAAAAACACTGACTTTGCTCAAAATTGCAGATACAGCCTTTGAGAGCAGAACCTCAGAGGAGAGGTAAGAACCGTAACTGTCATACATGAATGATGAACCGCAGCAGGATGTGGGAGGGGATACTTCACCCAGGCCAAGGAGGTTTTCAACCAAATAGAAGTAAAAAAATAGAAGCAAAAACATCGGGTGGGAAGAAATAAAAACCGACAGGAGAAACATACGGAACGTTTACAAGGGAGGAAAGACTCCGTCCCCTAACTTCAGATATTTTTATTAATTCATTCAGCTAGATTTCCCTTTAAATCATTATACCTGATTTCCTGGAAGACGTTCTCATTCTAGAGAGGTGAAAAAATTTGTAGGTTTACAAAATAGCCAAGTATAACGCCTATTCTCATTGCTGTTTGTAAACCTATTGTTCCTCCAAATTTTGCCCCTCTAGAAATCGGGAGAAATTGTGGGAATGGAACACATCTAGATCTAAGTATAGCACATCTTTTCTGCCTTTGTAATACCTTTTTCTGTAAGTTCATCATTTAATATTTCGTTTATGCTTGTTTCTATCTACCTCAGTGTGAGTTTCAAAATTTAACAGGAAAGGTAAAAAAAAAAAAAAAAAATTGATCTCCCAGTTTTCTCAGCCCTCTTGGAATCTGAAAAATGAACGTCTCATGAAATATACAAATTTTTCGGATATATTCATTTTTCAGGTGCTAACAATGCTGAAAATGCCTTTCCTGTTCAATCTGAGAAATCAGACTAAAGGAGGATAAAAACATACGTTAACGATATTTGTCATAAAAGGGAAAAGGCGTAACAGAAACAATACCAATAGCCAGTTCTATCCCCCTCATGGCGATGCAGTAGCTATAAGGGTGATATCAACTATTCTGCCATTGAAAATTGAAAATGACTGCGATCTTAACTTTTGAAAGATTCTAACCACTGTCGTTTTCAATTCACTAACAATTTGATGTTTTCCACTAGTGATCTTTCTTTACTTGAATTTACTGATCGACAGTGTAACAAAATTTCTGTTGAAATGCTCTTCCAAAGCTCTTCGTTGTGCTTCTCGATTTGTTTCCTAATTTCGTAGTCTTGCCTTTATACACTTTTAGGAAAGAACAGCCACAGGATCTGTTGCGAGTAGTTTCTTAAGATCAATAATGCTTGTTTGAATGTTTGTTTTATCCTTGGTAACTACATTCTACACAGTCAGGTCAAAAGCAAAACAACGTTGTAAATGTTGTAAATGAGGCGTTCAGAGCTCGATGTTATTACTGTCTATGGCATAATATTTATTGCATGCGTATTCTATTGTTTTATTAGTGTAACTTTCTTCTTCAGGAGAATACCTTCCTTGAGCTAATTTCTATTCCAAACTACCAGTTACAAATGTTCGCCGAAATGACAGTGAAATTATTTTATCATATATTTTTAATGCCATGAAACTGATGCAATCGTTTCCAAGCCCATCTTGGATCATTCCAGAATGTGGGGTCTGATGCACTATCTTTGGTTAGTTAAAGAGTTTACAGCGGTGATAGTTAAAATATTGACTCTTGTTGATGGTTTACAACGTTACACACATGGCGATTTCCCTCTGATCTCACCTACCTACTTGCATTAGTTCAAGCCAGTGCCAATCACTATTTCCATCAAGTCAGGCCCCACTTTGTTTTATATACACTCGAGGAAGAACTAGGTCATCCAGTACACACGACTTCAAAGCAGACCTGGGATGGGGTCCATTCTGATTTATAACATATTCCCCAATAATATTTATAGCACTCGTAGCAGGAAATGTGTAGTATTTGTATAGCACAGAGGCGGGGATTTCCTACAGGGTAGATTACTTGTTAGAGCTAGCAAAGGATACTCTCTAAGACTATACCTTACTCAAGATATCGTCTATAGTTGGAAATGAACATGATCTTTTTCTTCTTTTTTTTTTATCTGTAAGACATATCCTATTAAATGGGCATGTCACACTTTTGCAGTTGAGCAGAAAACATTTCAGTTCTATAGAAAAACGCATCGAAGTATTTGCAAGATCTGAGTGTTATACAAGATAAAGTTAAATAAAACGTGATGGCGACTTAGATAACTCCTTGTACGTTAACTTAGATTACACTTAGATAACTTAGATTACACAGTTTCTCTATTTGCAGACTGAATAGTAGGTGGATTTGCTGCCTCACTAACTGCAATTTGTTTTCATCCCTTATTGTACGGCAATTTTCTTCAGTTTGGCATCTTTCTTCAACCTATTTATGAATAGTAGTTATCTTAATACTGTTTGGAGGTGTCTAATGCAAAGTAGTCGATGCTTGTTAGCTGCCTCGAGATCATGCCTTCCCAGTTCTAACTTATTGCTAAATTTAATAATAATAATAATAATAAAAGGCCTCTAAATTCATCGTCAACATTATTATTCCCGTGATAAATGTCATTAGGATGCCATGCAAAAGACAACAGTCAAAGATCTCCATTGCTCTCATGTCTTCTGCTGTTCGCAATACTGCAATGACAGTCTGACCGGCCCATTCTTTGGTATTGTCAACCCAGGTCTTTCGTGGTCTGCCTGTTTTGCGTTTGCCTTCCGTGTACTAAATTAACACAACCCTTATGTACCTTTGTTCATCGCATTCCCTTCTAGTGTCTAAAATCGTACTTGTATTTTACCTATCTTACACGACCCCCTCTACTTCAGCCTCATCAGACCTGTCAATGTCACTGGGTCTCCAATGTGCGTGACTTTCTGGTTTTCAGTGTATTTAAACACAAGAGAAAATGATCTGTCCAGCTCCTCTCCAGGCACGGCAAAAGTCCGCCCTCCAGATCCCAGCAACCCGCTATCTCAACGTCTTTTGACAATCAAAACATTTAATCTCCCAAAATTCCTTTATCCAAGATATATCACCCCTTCTTTAGCCCAGTACAATCAAGTAGGCATAAAGACATCTTAAAAACCGCGTTCGTTTCAATCCAGTTCTTTCTCCTTAGTTATTTTCTTTCTTCGCCCCATTCCTATCTACCCAAGCTTTTGTATTTTTGCCAGAGACACTTTTGAGGTCCATCTAATGGATCCAAAGTTGTGATTTAATCTGAAACCTACGGTACTTTTTTCTTCTTTTCTTTCTCTTCGTGTCCTATACTTATATGGTCGTATATAATTGTTTCTTTCGCCCCAGTCCTCACAGCTCGAGTCAGTCTCGGTCCGGACCGAACTATGTCGGTATCCTGTTTATTTACATCCTCAGACTATGGACGTATGTTTTCCTGTATCACTGTGTTCCTATTATAATGTCTCTGTGTGCCTACAATGCCCGCTATACCCACAATCTCACACGCGATTTTCTCGCCTCTACTGCTACTAAATTCAACCCTGTAAAGTCCACACTTCATGCTAGGATTGGCAGGCGCTATAGCTGGAGTCGTCCCACATAAACTGTCGGTCAAAATATAAATACGTAAATAAATAAATAATAAAAATGTAAATTAAAACTTTATCACATTCGATTAATTTTTATACCGTTTAAATGAACTATCTGGAAATTGATTCACAAACTTTAAGTCTAAATGAAGGCAGCAGAAGGAAAGGAGCTCAGAAAATGGGGCACGATTCGTTTCACTACAAAGACATTAATTCTTCATTTTCTTTAATGTTTTTGTTCTCAGTTGAGATTCATCTATTCTACAACAATAACTTTTTTACCTGGTACAATACACCCCCGTGACCATTCCGTCTTTGTGTGTCAGATCTAATCCTGGAGCTTTCTCTGCAAACTGTGTAACTGCTGGACCCAATACCTGTCAGCATAACTGCTTAGTTAATGACGTTCATCTCAGAAATTAAATCACGATTGTTCTAAGTATTACATCCTAGCACTTGGTTCATACTTTAAACAAAGCAAAAGGCAAAAACATACTTCATTCTGTTTAATAAGCTCAAGACAAACTATATGCTTGTCAGTGTGAGTTATGTACAGAAACGTAGAAATACTAGATTTAAGGACATTTTCAAATCACCCATTTGCTAGGACAATCAGAACCATTTAGATTTAGACCTCATCTTTTCAAAGGCTCATTTTACAGGTATTATATACTTCCTCTTTCAACCCTTATCTCCTCCGCCTCCACAATGCAAATGATTTTTGAGGCACACACCCTCTTAAACAAATCAACTAACGAAGGAAAGTTACTCAACCTGTTTATGAGATACTGACAGAGAATATTTCAGGTATTCAGTCAATCAATTAATCGGTCAGTCAAATACTGTGTCAATCAGTTAGCCAGTCACTCTGTTTTACAACCAGTTACTTAAGTCTGTCAGCCAGTCACTCTGATACACACGGTCGAAATAACAATCTTCAAGAAGTTTAAAGACGTAACAGAGCGATAAAAAAATCTGACACATGCACAGACTGAGCTGCAGGGCTGCCTGGTCTGATACTGTCCAATGCGCGTGAGTCCTGCTGTGATTAAATCTCGTTCACCTTCCCGCCCACACATCCAGAAACACATCCCGACATCTAATCACCACATTCACGTCCTCAGTTAAAACAAGGCAATGATGTCGAGACTCCACCCAAACAGCCAAACATTAAACTCTTTGATAACGTTGCTGTGGTAAGATAACTTAATTGAAGCATAGGTTGTTAACTCCTTGCATATGTCGGGTCTGTCTGTAGCACTGACCTTCAAATCGCTAGGAACACTGAATCAATTGACTTTTCCTCTCCTTAAACAATTCATTTTGTTAACAGCTAAAAATTTGTAATTTCAGTGGACAAACAACACAATGATCAGAATCTACGATAGGTGTGAGATTATTTATTTATTTATTCAATTTAAGTATTTACTTATTTATCTCTTATCTGTTTACTTATCTATTTATTTATTTATTTTATTTATTTTATTTATTCTATTTACTTTATCTATTTCTTTAATTATTATTAATTTATTTATTCACCTATCTTTTTCTTTATTCATTTATTTGTTTTTAAAATAAACGTATTTATTGTCGTAATTGAAGTCCCATCAGGTCAGGAGATAAAAGGGATTTTCAAACATCTCAGTCATTTTCGTTCACACACACACTTCTTTCTCTCTCCTTCTATTTTATGCTTCTTGTTTTCCTTCCTTTTTCTGCACGTCTATTCTCTCTCTTTCTCTCACTCATTTCCTATCGGGTTCCTCACGTCGCAGAGAGACAAACAGACTAAAGTAAGGGCGCACAACAATGGCAAGTCAGGGGCCCACCGGGAAAAAAATGTCAGGTGAGAGAGGCCGCTATCACGGGTGGCTATCGACGGCTGTCGGGTCCTACATGCTATTTTGGGGCCGACCATGCCAGGGTGAACAGATACAGACCTGGTAATGAAGCCCGTGCAGATTTAGCCGCCGGACGGCTATCATGTCATGTGACTGCTCAATACCCAGACATCACTTAGACTCACCGCTTCCTACCCCCTCCCCCCACCTCTCCCAAGGCTCATTACTAGACTATGTACCAGTCTATCTTACAGACAAGTAAAAGTTCTCACTTGCCAGCCACTATCTTGTTTCACCTTTTCACATCTTTCATTTTTCTTCGGATCCATTTCTGTTGTTGTTATTTCTTCTTTCCCTATCTCAAAGAGACCACCACACCACACTTTTTCATCATAATTATATCAACGAATGTGAGGTAGCCCACACTATTTGGATTACCGTATCAGAAACAATAATAAAGCGAAGTACCCTTGAAGGCAATTTGTGGATAGAATGAGTGAGAGAGAGAGAGAGAGAGAGAGAGAGAAAACATTTATTACGATACTATCCAGACTAGACATCTCCAGAGCCTCTACGAAAATGGCAAAGATCAGAAAATACCTCTTGATATCTCTGTAGTGGCAAAGGAAGACGTGAATTGTCGTTAATGGTGAGCAGTTGAAACTAGTGGGCAAAGACAGTGTGGAATCCTAAACATTGCACAGTGACAGTTAACACAAAGAAAGGAGGTCTGCAATTGAAAAGGTCAAATACGACAATAAGTTATCATGCAGGTGAGGAGAGATGTAGACCTATCTCTTGTCGTCATTAATTCAATTTACCGTGAAATAAGAAAAGAAGGCAAAAGCATAAGTACGACAGCAGTAACGTTATGCAAAATATGAACCTACAGAGAACTGGACAAATATGCCAATGTGTACATCATTTTCTGAAGTCTAGAGAATTCGCCACATTCTGTTTACATTAATTATTTAGCCCACTACACGAAACATCATGGAGAATTACTTACGACACTTTACTTTTGAATGGACAGGAGGGGAAAAAACGATAGGGTGAAGAGAATGGGCTATGATTAGGTCTGTTTCACTACGGATATGTATTTATTTTCTTTGAAAAGTTAGCTGTCGACGAGGGGCACACCTGTTGTATAGGGTAACACCTCCTTAAAGCAGAACTAGTACACCACCCGTAGAAAAATCCAGCCCTGTAAACGTTCTCTTTCTCTTTCTTTCTTTCCATTTGTTTCCCGAGAGGTGTGGAAAGGGGGAGGAGACTTGCTGCCTACGATGTATGAATGGTGCCTTCAAAACTACAAGTGTATACACAAAAAAATGAATGGGCTTACATAGCGAAGCTGAATTTCAACGGAGAACTTAACGTATGGGCCCATGTAAAGATCTATGGGAAGACGCGGTTGCCTGATTCTCTCGACGTAACGAGAACAGAGCCAGGATTTTTTTTTCTCCGAGCGCCAACGGACAACCTGTTTCATGCTTTAAAAAATGCATCTACACAGACTCCATGTATCCACCAAAGCTTTGTAAAGAGAGCTCTAGCTTTCGATTTTGTTCCTGAGATTTGGATAACCTCAAATTTTCATCTCTGTGTCTGGTACATCTTGCATATGAATGGAAGCAAGTGTAAAAACGAGATCTTTATCTCGGATGGAATGAAGTTCTCTCTCGGCCGTATATGTCATCTTATTCAACAAATAGACATCAACATAAAGGCCAAGGTGTGAATAAAGAATTTTTCTTTAACAGAATGAGTAACACATCGACAAGCCACAGCCACATCAAAAAGGGTCGAAGAAGTTATGGAATTGTAGTCAACTTTCATAAGGAAAGCTTTCCCTGAAACCTTTCAGGAGAAGCAGCTGCAAGCCTAAATAATAATGATTATCATCATTAATGACTCCACAGTTATGGTTTGCATTAAAATATAATAGCATGATATTTCATCACCTGAGCGGCACAATTCTCAGTTATGCCTGGCGTTAGAATATTATATCGAAGACAATGACATTGTCATCGCCAGATTCAAGTTTGGCTCTGCGTTATATTGTTTATCTGGATTTTTTTGTTGTTGTTTAAAACACATCATAATAACTTCAGAATGTATAATTAAACTGTTACATAAGATCTCTCTTTATCACTAAAGCAACTTTGATTATTTATCCAAAAAGCCATTTATCTGTGTTGGATAGAGCTGGGTTTCTTCGTACAATTTTAGTAACAACGACTTTTTCAAACTGGTAAAAAGTTTTGTTTGAGCAAGAAATTTCGATGGTTACGGTGGTTATCAGAGTTAGATGTGTATTAAACTTTTTCTGCATATTTGTATCATTTTGTCAGACAGTTTCTCCAAACTGACAAAAAAATCTGATCTATTAACTACTGCAATCCACCTGCAGTAAACTGTTATCATTCATGCATTGTCTAAACGTTGACTGTATCTCTCCAGAGGCTTAAATTTCCCATCTTCTTTTTCGTTCTCTTTTCCTCCTACTGTCACTAGGAGTCGACTCTGGCTTTTTACTATCCTTCTTCTAGCGGGGCCGTATGATTCTGGATGGTAAGAGCGCAAAATTAACACCGCGGTGATAAGTGAAAAAATCTCATGTTTGAAAATAAAGCTTAGCTATAAACAATGGAACTGCCACATATACACTGAAACAATACGCATACACACACGCACAGAAGCACACATACACAGAATCAGTCCAGTTAAGATTTCTGTGTTTTGCCAAGGGAAGATTATCAGTTGTTTTAGTGAAGTCTTGTTTCTGAAACCAAGATGGCACTACGTTGCGTGCCTTATCACCGCGGCGATAACAGATGAGATGTCACAGAAATAATGAACGGGAAATTTCACAGCATTGCCCTAAAAGTGTTAAACCCTATAAATTTTGGCCCAAGATAAATACGTATTATTTTATTTTCTTTTCAGTGCATTTCGCAGAGAGGGAAAATAAATTAGCACGGGAGGCGTTACTTCTTGACAACTTTATCCGGGCTCCAAAAAACACTGGTGTGAATTTGATGTATAATGTAATGTAATTGTGATAACTCGTCACCTTTTAAAGTTGGTCTACAGCAAAGTTCTGTTTAAAATGTTTCTTTTAGGTCATAAAAATAACAATGAATCACACTTAAAAGATATGTATTTTTTACGTGGAAGAGCACTACGCCCATTACGAATTATGATGGATCTCCTGCATTTATTCAAGTTGCAAATAAAACTGGGACCAACACAGAATATTTACATAAATGGTTATTCAGATAGCACTGGCATGCTTATAAAGCAAATCAAAACACAAGAAATTCTGTGAAAAAAATCAAGACATTAAGTCTTATCGAAACATGGAAACAAAAACACCAGAGAAATACTTTTCCACACTGTAAAATATTTTCATGCTAAAATATGTTAAAACTTTGGCACAAAAAAAAAGAAGCCAAATTTACACCATAAATTTATAACAAAAAGTTGTCTTGCTGTAAAATGCCTGTTAGACTACGATGTTTACATTCGACAAAAATTTAGCACCCAAAACATGCCAAACGTATACCGTAAAATTGCAGCACAAAACTTTTGCCGTAAATTATATGTAAATTGATGGTAAGTTTACAGCAAATGGCTTTAAGTTTTCTAACAATTTTTACAGTGCACTTTGGACTTGAAGATAGCAAGAAATGGAAAAATTCCGACATAAAATAGACTTTGTTCTAAATAGATAGCTAAATATGGCATTCACATTTTCTTACCGACCCCTTATGAAACATGTGGTTTTGTGTTTTAGAGGATTGTATCATTGCTTAAGAATGGAAAACAGACGCTTGACGTCGCATGTGAAACATACATTTTCAGGGTAGATTTAGCTGATACAAACAGGCAGAATACTCAAAGCTGAACAGATCTTTTCTTACAAGCAGACAATAGAACGGTAAAGCCCCGCTTTTTTAGAAAAAGAAAAAGAGAAAAGAAAAGGGATGCAGTGGGAGGAACGGGTATCACAAAAAGATGCTATTTTCCTTCCGCCGAAGTCAACAATATTATTGGCTCTGGGTTTATATTGCATCTCTTGGGCCTCATATAGACAGGGGTTTGTAGTAATTTTTATCTAACCGTCGCTTCCTGGAAACATTGCGCCAATGGATCTTTTCAGTTTTTAAAGACGGACCCGCCAAGTTCTAACATCCTTCCCCCTTAAGAAAATGGGAAATATACATTATTTGCTCAGCAAGAACGAGCTAATCCGCAAAAGTAAAGTAAAACATGAAAACACCTTTAAAATCAATGATATTTCCAGAAGTGCAGATCTTTCTACAGTTTTAAAATATTCCTTTTCTAAAGAGTTGTTGAGTTGGGGACATTTTTAAGTCAATGCGTAGAGACGGTCATATACATTCAAATTTTCGCTTTGATAAGAATATTCAGACACTGGGCTTAGAGATAGGTATATGATATACAGCTCCCTTCTCTTCGTCATGAGTAGTTAGCATAGCTTTCCCCGGCAAAGGTTTCTCTGAGATGTCAGGCACACACCGAGCGTATTCTGTACCGCTCCATCAATGTCGGCTCCACAGACGCCTTAGCAATATGTAATATAATGTTTCTCTCTCTCTTTCTCTCTCTCCCCTTCTCTCACTCTCTCTCGCTCTCTCTCGCTCTCTCTCCCTTTCCCATTATAAGACAATCTATAGCGCTTAGTGACATTTCGACAGTCTTTATTTACGCCTTATGTTTGATACAATACCAGTGTGGGCGTTTTGTGTGTTTATTATTATTGTGTCATGTGTGTCTTTATATATTTTTTTTTGTTAGATGCAGTTCTAATGTAGGCGTTGTATATTTAATATCTGACTGTTATGTGTTCCTGTATGTGTGTGTACATGTCTCTGTGTGTGTATGTATGAATATGACTGTTGGGTTTATGTAAATGTGTCTCGGTTAGTGTTTGTTCTTTATTTCATGCTCGACGATTATTGTTATTAATTGATGCCATAGGGAAATCACAACAGAATTAGCCCAGTTTCTTAGCTGTCAATCATTGATTGCGAAAGTCCGTGAAAATTGCGACGTGGCCTATCATTGTTACTGACAGCGGGGCGATCATGAAGACCATGACCTTCAGTTCTCACGGGTAAAACTAAATGTCAGTAAAAAAAAGTTTCGGTCACAATCCGCCACTCTTAGACATCATGCGCTCACGTGATCCTATGACCCTTTTCTGTGATACACTTCCCGTTTGAAAAAAAAAAAAAATCGCGTCCCCACAATGTCCCACCAAGGCGGAAAACTACAGTGGTTCGTCGTCGCATTTTTGTCTTTCTCTATAGGTGGAAGAAATCAGTACACAGTGGCTCGTAAGTAAAAGGTGTGATCATACATCAGACTTCAAGATAAGATAAGACAACTTTATTTTTCCACAAAATTTTGTGAACAATGTAAAACGAGTTGAATTTAAAATCATGTAAATAAATCGTAAAAATTAAGCAAAATGTTGAATATTAACCATACATTCACTTGCCATATCATCTCTTTGCACATACACACAACCGCACATAAAAAGTTCCAGCATTCTAAAACGATACCACGAGAGCGTTAAAATAAGATGGTAGATGTGTCAATAATAATAATAATAATAATAATAATATTTTTTTAACAAGAAACAAATTTTGAGACACTGGAAGTAAAGTTTGCTAAAGTCACTATAACCCTTTTCTGGCACTGGAGGGCTTATTAAGAAAAGTCCATAACTCGTACAGATTTCAGTAATATTGGCTATCACGGGCTAGACACTTATGAGGTAGTCTAAGGACTTGATTCGGTAAGTCTTAGCGACGCGAACACCAAGCAAAAAGGTGAACTTGGCTCATACTGATCATTTGGACACTTACAGTGCAATATTCGGGAAGACTTTCCACTGCCTGTTGTTTTGAGATAAGTGCAGTGTTTGTATCCCCCAGTTAAAAATATAACACTTACTTATGTGTGCTCCGCTCCACCACGAAATCCCACAATATTAGTGGAACACACGATTTCGGGAAAAACGAGAGGACGTACGTCAGGCGTTTTCCTACGTCAGTTATTAACACTACTTACTACTACTATTATCCTGAGGGCATCTAGGTTCAATAGGCTCACAGCGAAGAGTTTCAGTCATACATTGCCCACCCACTGAAAGAGAGTCGAACCGAAAAATGAGGCAAACTTGTGAATAGTTTGGAGTATTTGTTTGTACCCCCTGCTAAAAACAGACGCGGGGATTTGCCAACCTTTCACTTGGTCGGAACAATCTATTGTCTTGAGTGTCAAATACACGTAACGTGAACTAACACAATACCAGTATTCAGGATCAATTTCATTTTCATTTTTTAAAAAAGTGTCTCATCTCTTTACAATTGCAATTTTAGGACTTGAGACAATCGGATATCGTATTGACCAGCCCTGTTACTTCCTTTTGCCAGACACAAGAGGTGTTGAACAAGTAGAGTAAAGAAAAAAAGCACATTTGCCTTCTTTGGTTGAAACTTAAGTCATAAAAAATTCCGAAAATTTCATAGTATAACGATTTTTTTTTGGTCTTTGTTTTCGTTTGTTCCTATTATCATAATTATATCCCTTTTTTCGTGTGTGATCTATCTTTCGAATGACAAAAAGTAAATGATTTCTTTACACAGCTTGTTCAACACCTCTTGACGTATCTGGCAAAGGGAAGTCATAGGGCTGGTCACAATAATCTCCTATTACACTGAAGCTTGAATGATCACATAGCAAACGGAGAGATGTCAGGTAGTGCAGCTCTGTGATAAAGGCAGGTGGCAATTTCAAGATTACCGTGACATGAAGGTGATTATCCCCAAAGAGACGCTTTTATGACAGCTAGAAAGAAAATAGCTAACAGTGTACGTCAAACCACCAGTAGGGGAGCTGGCTGTTTACGAGTATTTGACCAAAGCAAAGCTATTTATATTAACGAGATAATTATTTAGCGCAATCAGCATGGTCTCAGAGGTTGCTTTTTTTTTCTACTTCTTCTTCTTTCACAAATTTTCTCCTTAGCGGTGTTATATTTTGTTTCAAGCAGATTACTGGTGAAATAAAACAAATAAAAAAGTTGAGCTGAATTGCATTTTTTTATTCCGTACTTCAATTTTTTTATTATTTTTATATTTCTTTTTAAATTTGAAGGAGGGTCTTTGCTCTATTATACTGAATAATTTACAAACACCTTTTAGATACACTCGTGAAAGGCCAATAGTTGCTATCTGTGTGGAGTTTTATACAACCCAATAAAGATTTTCTTTAAAAAAAAATTAAAAACACTGAAATTCAGCTCCTTGTGGTTTACAAACGCCCTTAAATATAAAATACAGTTTCAATTGAGGCTTCTTAATGTGTCATACTGGACACATGCACACAGACACACCCTCCCACGGAGATGAGAGAGGCATTATTAATATTTTCTTGATGTTTTTACTACCCTTTGGAGCTCAGAACCCTTCAGCAACAATACAAACATTGCTCCTTTAAAAGTAAAAATATAAAAAATGCTCACTGTTACTCGAATTCACAGCAATATAACAATATAAACGCTTTCTTCATTCTCCACAACAGAAATTATCTAATCTTTTTTGCAAGCTATATAAACATTCATTTTGCTTTAGTTTGGAACATTAATCTTTAATTTGTTTAGAAACATCTAGCATCTACACAATTTTGCACTAATACTCTATTTTGCAAAAATACACAAATCCACTCACTGTGTGTTCAGAATGTCCTTAAAGTCCCGTGATGCGTACAGCCAGCAATACTCCACACGGAGGGCAAGATACACTACAAACAGCACAGTCAGTTAATGTGTCTGTCTGTTCTGTACGTGTGTCATTCCGTCATATGATCATCCTGTGACTTTGTAAAAGACGCCCAGACAGCTATGCATGTTCCAGTGTTTGCTCAGTGGCAGAATGCTTGTCCCCCGAGGCCTCACTCACCCACAAACCTACATTGAAAGAGAGGAAACAATAGTTAATATATGAGCTGCAGTTTGACACTGGCTATAATTAACACTTGAAATACACATTCCGTCGGTAAAACCCTCCATGTGCTAAAATGCTGAAATACGGAATGAAATCGCGATGCTAAACATGGAAGGATGAGTGCCTTAAACATTGGTTCTCGTGCCCGCATTAAGATCCATATCAGCAGATGATATGCCTGCATTATTCGTCATTCGGACACAATTGGAGAAATCATCATCATCTCAAAGCTAAACATGGAACAATGACACTAAACAAACATGAACTACTGAAACCAATAAGAAACGTTTAAGTCTATGTATGGAACTGTGACAATGTTAATCAAGAAACAGAAAAACGATCATCGAAGTGTAATATTAAAGATATGGAACAGAAAATTTTCACTCACGAAACTACATAACTTATGAACTTATAAAGCCACGCATGATTTGTCTCCCTTCAAACTGATTTGAATCATGCTTTGTATATCATTCCATTCCGGGAATGCTACTGGTATCTTTCCCGGCACATGTCTATCGAATTGGATTTCCAGATGAGTAATGGCACTTGCTCGGTGGCTGAAAATGACATAAAACACCATAATCTCACAGTCAAATGTTGGAAATTTAGGGTAATAAAACCGAAGTCCACCAAAGTCTAACATTTTGGTAATAAACTCCCTAAAAGTTGTCGTCTACCGCTTGAGCACTATAAACATCCATAAGTTTGGAAAGCTTTTATTTTATACGTATAGCGCCTTTATGCATCCACAAAGAGTGGCTATTTCATGACTTTGAACTTTCAATATTTGGTTAATAATGCGTTTTGTGACCGACTCGCCCATGCAAAAAGCACTAAAAACTTGCTGAGAAATGAAAATGGCCAGAGGGAGATGGAACCGTCTGTCGGAATGCTTTGCCAATTGATAAATAGTATAATTACCCCTTCTTCAACACAGGTCTGATTTTGCCGGAGAGCCGCTATAAAATGCTGAAGTGGGAAGGTTTCCGCCAATCTCTCACGAAAAACAGTATCTTTGTTTTTATAAGAATCCGAACTACGGTTACGGACCTCTAAATTATTGCTCTTTTGTTGCACCACTGTCTACTGCACTTTACAGTTTAAATCAATAGCGATTTTTTTTCATTTATATTTATTGTTTACCAGATATATCTAAACATCTGATAGGCCATATTTCAAAGTGTATGTAGAAAGTAAAAATTTGTAAGTATACACTGGATGCTAAACGTTCTTTCCCACACCATTTCAACACGTTTAACTGTTTAAGTTATAGAGAATTTCTCTTACTATTTATTATAGCACTGATATTGGACCCAAATCATCCAGCAGGCTATATTTCAAACTGTAAGTTGAGCTGAGACTGAGAATTTGATTTCTGTCAGAATCAGATAGATGTTAAACTGTCCTTTTTCATCTAAAACTGCAGTCAACCTGTATGGATTCTACGTGTGAATGTGTGTACGTGTGTATTTATGTATTCAACTGCCTCTGCGTTACACACTTTCTTTCTCTCTCTTTTCGTCTTCCTTCACGATCACTCATAGACTACACGGGAACTCTCTATATCTATCTCAATAGAGGGGTGAAAACCTGGTTAGATCTTCTATAGCGAGGGGCCTTGAGTTCATGACCTGGCGCCGATACCACATTTAAGTTGTATACTGTTTGTATTTTTCTATAATATCACAATTAAAATAGGTCGCCTTGTCCGATCTATTTAGGGCATGAGGTGGGGGCGGAGCTTAACACATTCTCCTATAGAAAAGTAGAGCAAAAAAAAATGAAAAAAAAATTAAAATGACTAAGGAGAAGATTGAAAATGAAAGAAAAATGTCCATCTGTTCGTGTTTTGAGCACTGCATGTTCAGTCTTTGTGTACGTGTGTCCGTGTTGTATTCCGCCGGCTGTTTGTGTAAAGGTCTGTATTCTGCAACATCTCGCTGACATTAGGGCTTCTATAAGGCTCCCCGACCGCGGGACTCGGGCTCTCAGAGAGAAAAGGCCCTATGTTGGTGATTGAGCCCCTAGCTTGTAGCACTAGGCACATCAAAACGCCCTTTTGTCAGCTGTTTTCTCTGCGTCTTTCAGGCCCGTTTGTCAAAAGGGGACGACTCTTTACTCGCATTGACGGTTTGGACAAAAAAATAGTGAGAAAATTCGCAGGCCTGTCACAGTCGGCGGTCGCCGATGTATATACACTGGTTGGTTGTCGACGTGCGAGTGGTGGTGTACTGAGAGAGATAGATGGGAGATAGATAGATAGATAGATAGATAGATAGATAGATAGATAGATAGATAGATAGATAGATAGATAGATAG
>JBCEWB010203502.1:0-13493 GCA_039654565.1 Peronia peronii
GTCAGAACAAACACCCTGAGGCTAAGTACTAGCGCCGAGATCCAGATTGACAAGCCCGGCAAGGCGCGCCGCAGGGCAGTGTAGCCCTTAGGCTGGGTCGTAGTTCTAGAGTTAATGATGTATCAGTGGTTTTGTCTGCTACATAATAATATATGAATACTTCTGTGTACTTTCAAATACAGTCGACCATTTCTTATCTTACTGCATTTTTTTGTCTTAATTTTGTACAAAATCTTCCAAATTCAGTAACAATGACTACTCACTTTGATAATGACTGTTCTCCTCTATGACTAGAATATGTATATATAATATGTATGAAAAATCTCTGTTCCTATGAACATAATATGAAGATTGCAATTTTTAAAATTTTCAATGAATTCTTTTTTTCCACTGTACCTTGCCACTACCCACAATACAGGAAGTGCAGAAATCGGTCTCTCATGTAAACGTACATGGTATGTCCATGGCCAGCCCACTATCAATCACCTTTTGACACCTTTGTTCTTTCTTTGATCTGATATTGTGGCCACAAATTAGATGTTTACACCAGTACGTAGAATTTTTTGATAGATGCCACAGAGTAATGACTGGCAAATAAGAGTAGTGTCAGGAGAGAAATCAAGCATGTAACGTACATCTTCATGTAAAATTGAACAACAGTCAATAATTCTGATTACTCATGGGAAAGAAGAGGACAGTTGCCAAGTTCCTTGTCCATGGTAGGTGGGGCTGAGTATCGCTGGGGGATGGTAATGGATGGAAGCAAGCAAGGTTGCACATGTTGTTGCTTTTTAGCACAGAACTACAAAATCTGGTATGGTGATGAAGCGGTTAGTGACATTTCTCATAACCTGCATATAGTGATAGAAGCAGTCAATAGCTTGAGACTTACAAATCAAGATCTGGTAATCAAATTGAAATATTTTGTTGCATATATTATATAATTTCATTCGAAGTATGTACAAGTTATGGTGCTTTCGAAATTTTAAAATCATGAACATGTCAAATACTGCAAAATTCTGAAGAACAATGTATGGTATTTATTTTTATGATTTTTATTATTATTATTTTTTTTTAAATTTTTATTTTTAATTTTTTGATCATTGTTCTATGCTCCACTTGTTGTGATACTATGATTTTTCCTGAAGAAAATGTTCTTTTGTTGCAATCTGAAATCATATACAGCATTTTGCTTTTGGGGCAGCTTTTGCTGTGTAGCTCTATTAAATGAATGTGGCTACGTAATATAATATGTAGTCTTTGTGCAGTTTTTTTTTTAAGTGAAGGAGGGAAAGTATGCGTGATGGGAGAATTTTTAGTAACTCATTCACATTATCATTTTATCATGAGGGGAGAGCACTAGTGATGTGGAACTTGAGCTAAGAAGAAAAGCAGAAAAATTGGAAAGCATTTTAGACATGTATCTTGTTTGCTGCATATCTTTATCTTTATATTTAACTATTTATTCTTTTTTTGTTAATGATACTCTATAAATGTTACCCAGGTAGGAGGATGATTGATATCCAGCCCTATCACTTCCCTTTGCCAGACATTACATTTTGTTTTTGCTTTTCAGCCATCTGAGGACATCTATCATGGTGGATACTTTGCCAGACACAAAGACGGTTGAACAAGTGGAAAACAAAAAATGCTTTACTTCTTGTCATTTGACAAATTGATAGCAACATAAATTGATAAAATTACTGCAATAGGAAGAAAGCATTGTCTTTACACCATGAATTTTACGAATTGTTCATGGTGTACATTTCAAGAAAAAAATGGAAAAACCATTTTTTCCTACATTACAAAAAAACACAGTCAATGCATCATCCTTTGCAGCTGGCAGAGGGAAGTAATAGGGCTGTCAAAACATTCTCCCACTATGTGCAAAGCATTATTCGTTGGGGACTTTTTAGCCTGAGCACATTAAAATGATATTCCTCGTTACTGTTGAAAATCGAGATAACCTTCACCAGGAGGTTGAAAGACGTATATAGAATGTAATGTTGAAAATGTAGTTCTCATTGCCATTTTTTTCTTACAAATAGTTTCCAGGATGCAGTGACAGTAAATAAAATTGTTCTTCTGAGGCAACAAGTTATAACTCAGGGAATCCTACCCCCCTGTATCCCAGACAGGCTTTCCCACTCTGAATCCCCTAGCACTCAGTTTTCCAGGCACAACCTAGCACATCAAAAGAAAGGCTAGTAGTATTGAGATGAATGCAAATGGCAATACCCATGAACTTTGTTTTACATGTGAAGAACATTTTTACTCAGTTTCCTGAAAGTTTCATTGTTCGAACTTTATATTTTTGTGTTACTGACACTATCATGACAAAACTCTAGATTACCTTTATTTGCTGTGGGAGCTGAGAAAATAGGGGACAGCAGGCTGGGAAACCCAGAGCTCAAAAGACTTAACAGAGTTAACTCTACTTCCTTAATAACAGCCAAGTTTTTTAAAACAGAAAACAGTTGCTTGTGGCTACCCAAATAAGTACAACAAGAAGTACATGTATTGACATGTAGATATGTAGGACTTATTTGAACAACAGCTTAATTTAGAACAAATATTTTTGTTATATCATAAAAACAAGTTCTGAAACAAGCCATTATTTGCACTTTACATGAATCTTCATGGCATAATTTGTCTTTCACAATACTCATTTAAAGGCCATGTCCTCTTTGTCTCAAAATATTTCATTGTCTCAACTTTCTTGTGTCCCACTGGGCTGCGATAAATATGAATGTCGAATCAGAATTTTTTTTATTTACAGGTTTAAATCGTGTATTGAATAGTTGATATTTTTCCTCGGATATAATATGTGATAAATGAAAAATTTTGAAATTATGTGAAAATCATATTGTAAACAAAAATTTGGATCTGCTTTGTTAATATTGTTGAAAGAACAACTTTTATCTTTTACTGCTGATATCAAAATGTCCTTTTCAGAAAAGTATGCTCAATTTTTATATGATAATTTTCTACCAGAATGCTATATTTCTAGCATACATCTGGTATTTCCTCAAAGTGAACTGCTAATGTCTGAACATGGTATTTTATCTGAAAACTACCTGATAGACAGAGTATCCACACAATAAAATTATTCACATGAGTGGTGAGATTGAGGGGGAGAGAGGGAAGAATAAAATTTATTATTTCATTCATATATGGCCATTGAGTGCTGCTACTTGGTATAGTTTTATTTGAAGGTGGTCTAAATGTATGGCTGATTAATTAGACCAAAGTTCATGTTTTGTAAATGTGAGGTTGAATAATCACTGAATTTTTTACTTTGTTGTACATCTTTTATTCCAAACATATAAAGATCTGTTCTCCTATCATATTTTGATAAGAACTTCTTGCTTTATTCTGATTGTCCGTTTTTTAGCTAAGATTTGCAAGTTGGTGCAACTTGCAGTTATTCACAAATGTAAAATTCAATAATATATATATATATTATTATATATGAAGCGCACATGCACAAACACATACATATTATATAATTTATCTCCCCCCCCCCTCCTTTTTTTCTTTCTTTTTGTTTACTTCTGCTGCCTGTTATTTAAGGGGAGGGGTGGGTCATGAGTGATTTTCTAAAGTACTCAATTAAGGCTTTTTTTTTAAGCATCATATTTAAATTCAGCATTTCCAAAATAGAGGGGGGAAAGTATCAAAAAATAATTTGGATGGTTGGTTGCCATGGAAATGCCGCAATACTGGATTTTTGGCCCCAAAATTGCCAATTTTCAAAAGCCTAAGGCTTTGGTGTTTTTCAATGAAATCATTTCAAATTTTGCACACATGCAGTATTCCCTAATCTCAATAGAGCTAAATATCAGTTTTTCGAAATTTGTCATATTTTTTCTTCTACAAATTTTTGAAATTTGTACGTGGCAAGATGGTATTTTTTCTCATTTCTCTGGCACTTCGATAACCATTTTCTCAAAAAGTAAACACAGTATTGCAAATGCGATACTTGTTATTATTTTACACATATGCAGAAAGATTCATGCCAAATTTCAAGTAAATCTGTTAGTAAATAAAAAAGCCTTAGGAAAAGTGTGCTCAAAAAGTAGGTTTCGAGATAATCGCGTCTAAAGTTTTGACAAAGTTTTTCAACCAGTTCCTTATGACATAATGTGTACCTTTTACCTCAGAACATTCCAGCTTGATAGACTGGGCCTCCCTCTTCAGCCTCCTTCTCTTGCCTGATTTTTTCTCCTGAGAAATACTTTCAGACTTAGTGTAAAGTGTAAAGACCTCATAGCTTCAGTTGAAATTGACCGTCAGAAGCGAATTTGAGTGATATTTTAGACACCCCCCCTTGTAGGAAAAGCTCTGTTTGCACATGAAATAGGCTAGTTTTGACCATGTAAATGGTGAAATCTTGAAATAGATTGGTTTAGCTTAAAGAAACAAAAATAATCGGAAATTTGATATTTTCATCCAAAATCTCAATTTCAGGACCCGCCCCTCCTCTTAAGCATTCAAATTTGATTCTCAATGTTTCTATAAGTATAAAGAAATATTCTTATATTTCTTCTTATGCTGTCCATGTAAAGCTCATCCATATAGAAAGCATTTGCAAACATACTTATTATACTTAAAGACAAAAAGCACATACATTTCTGATTGTCTTCCTGCAGGATTTACATGTAATGTATTTCAGGTTAATATTGTCTTCTCATGCTGCATTTCTTTCATTTCTGCAAAGAGTATCTATGCCAGCTTGTTTTTGTGGTTTATTCCAGTATTCTATGGACATGTTTCCTTCATCCAAACTTGGCATTAACAGATCTGCTTGGAAAAAATGATTGTGACATGGAGTGGAACTTCAACTGTTAAGGAATAAAATCATTTATATCAACAGTTCCTTTAAATACCAACATTAGCGGGAATCTTTTGTTTACTTAGTTCTACTTTTTTTTTATTTTGTAGCTATTAACACGAAGGTATCCATATAAAGTTAAAAAACACTTACTGTGTTTGACGTTATTCTTAAAAGGTGATAATAATTGGATAGTAAACTCACAAGAGTGTTTGATCTGAATTGTACGTTCGATAGAATGATGTGTTCAAAATACCAAACACATTTTCCTCGACTAGCATTCAGTTTAATCATCCATAATACCAACATCGAGGTGCACACGCTTGCCATACACTTCAAGTCGCAGGGCAGTGTCAGTTTGACATATGTTTTAAAAAAAAAAAATCCCCCCAGAAAGATCTTGGGTTCTCCTCTAGTGTTTATATAGATTGTAACATCAGCACATACAAACAATGGTCTGTGATGTATATGCTTCCACCTTTCATCTGTTCAGATTTCATGAGATCCATTATACAAATGTGAAATAGAGATCTGGACATTCTCTTAGTTAAGAATATGCTTGTTTCTGAGCAGAAGTCGTAGAGTGTAACAATATTTTTTATTCTGTTCTTATACAATAAATATTACACCAACTACATTTATCAAGAGATTATTAAATCAGCATACATGATGACTTTTTCAGCTCAGTTTTTCATTTTGCAAGGCTTCATTATGCATTAGAAAAAAATATGTAAATGCAGCAGCAATCTGTGGTATTTAATTTTGTAGTGTTATTTCCTTGTCGCAATATCCAGATTTTTCTTACAAAGATGAGTTTCCTCAGATTTATTCATTCTTGTTTTCTTTATCTCTTGAAAGAATATCGATAACTCATGTGTTGTGTAATATACTTTTTTAAAATTTGTTTCATTTTTTTATTTAAGAGGTTTTTATGGTATTTTTTGCAAGTATGTCAGTGAATCTGTTTTGATGATCCAGAAGAATTTTACTTTTTCATTTTTTCATTTTTTTATATATTTTTTTTTCATTTCTATAGTGTACTATAAAGGAATGTTTTTTTCTGATAAAACATAATGTGACTGCATATTTAAATCCATGGGGCAAAGTATCACATGTTAAGGATTTTCACAAACTGCATTAGGCCCGTTACCTTGTCTTTTCTTCAGCGGTTGTATTATTTAGCCTATCAAACCATTTCTTTATTACCTCATAGAGATGCACTCTGTATCACCCAAATGCCCTTTTGGCTAGTATGCCAGGGGTCTTAATCAGACTTCATACTTTGAATTAATTCTTGTTCATTCCGAAGACTTGGTGCTCAAAGAAATGGGAATTCAAAAGGCACAGGGCCAACCTCGTCAATGAAGAATAGATTTGTTTTAGAAACCGCTAAGAATCTGTTATCTTTATTTTGAAAGAATTTTTTTTTTTAACTTATTCATTTATTTTAGCTGTTGTTTTACACCATACCTTTGTTACCTTTTTGTTTATTTGCATGTTATTTGACCAGACATTAAAAGATAGTTTTTTGAAGAAAATCATTATGATACTTATTGTATAACATTTTAGTTACAAGGAATTCCCTTTGTTTTAAAATGAAAATCAAACTTTAAGTGTAATGCTGAATAGAATCATTCTCAGGCTGTAGGTATTAACAGGCTAGCAATTATTCAAAACGTTTTGTTTTCAAACAAAATTTTAGTCGAAATTTGTTCAATACTTTTCACATAGTTTATAGTTGTTGCTTTTTTTTTTTCCGGATTGATTAAGAAGATTTAATTCTTGATGAGGCCCTTATTTACTTAATTGATGTCAAAAGATAAAATGATTTAATATTACTATGCTGCCATGATGTAGATAAATATATATTGCACTTAGACTAGTTACGCATATTTTGTGCGGAGACGTTTGCAAATAAAAGTTATGCTTTGTTATAAATCATTGTTTGGGTTGATATAATAAGTGTACATGGATGGATAATGGGTGAACAATGGATTTGAAAATGAATGACAGAATGGGAGAATCTGTAAATTATGAGCAGATTAAAAAAAAAAAAAAGATGGGTGGATGAAGTTCTGATTCCTAGAGGGATTGAGAGAACCTATAGATGGGTGGATGGATGGATGGATGGATGGATGGGTGGATAGATGGATGGATGGATTGGATGGATCAATGGATGGATGTATGGATCGACGGGTCAATGGATGGATCAATAGATGGATGGATGGATGGACAGACAGTTGGATGGATTGACGGACAGACATCTCGACAGAAGGACAGAAAAAACGGAAAAATTGGTGAATGGATAAATGAATGGATGGATGAACGCTATTAAAGTAACAAAATGACACTGAGATGGTGATAATACTGTCATTGCCAAACACCACTGACAAACGTGTGTCTAAGAAAGCTGGCTTAGCAGTTCACTGAAATTATATATATCTATATAATAAAAACAAAACAAAACAAGACTGGTCTTTCGTTCTTTTCACTAAAATGCAAAATACTAAATAATTATATTTGATAAGATTACGGTTTTACTCACTTAACTAATTCCGAAATCATACAATTTTTGCGCCAAATCATCCTGATGGTGTTTCCTAGAAGAGTAATTACATTTATTTTTGTAAAAAGAAGGCAAGACAGACTTGGAGAATTAAAAAAGGTTCATTGCTAGACATGATGGTCAAAACAAAATAATTCTACTGACGTGAAGAATCGCCAACACGTCCGTCACAAGTTGTCATAGTAGCGGTCACGTGACAAGCAGGGCATCAGATATGGCGGCGTGAGGGAGGACAGCGTGAGACAAATCATTGTGCTCAAGCAGTAATGCGTCCAGTATGAAAGGAGACACAGTTATTGTGGCAGTTTTAGGATGTATTTCTATTAATTTTGGAATCACCAGTTCAAAATGGGTGGAAGGAACTTTGGATACGGATGGGGTAGGTCTGCACAACGAGTGCCGAGTCAGTATACCGATCTTGAATCTAGATCTAGATCGAGCCTAGCTAGATTTTAAATCTTTCCTGGAGTCCTGGAGTCTAGATCTAGAATCTAGATCTAGATAGATTTAATAATAATAATAATAATTTTGCTGTACAAGAGACACAGAGCAATGTTATTTACTGTTGTATGGTAAGAAAAAAAGAGACATTTCAAATTTCAAGTTATTCTCTAGATAGATCCAGATTCTAGATCTAGATCACTGCATTAAAATGCAAACTCTTAATGTAAAGGGTGCAGGGAGGAGGGGGGAATTGTCTAGATTTCAAGATTTTTCATGCAAAATGATGAAGGCCAGGTGGCACATTGTGTTTCTAAATTTAGGCAAAAGCAGGAGGATTTTCTCAGAATTTGATCTGTATGCATGTTTCAGTTGTTATATAAAGATATTATATTTGATCTAACAACACTGATAATCAAATGCACAAATCTCCAGTATCACAACAGATTTATTGATGTTGCGTTCCATACACGTCTTTCAACCTCCTGGTGAAGGTTATCCCAACGAGATTTATTGATGTCATATGCCAAGCAGCCTGTATTTCAAAACTTATAGTTCGGGAAGATTCAGTGCACCCACTTTGAATATTCTGAAAAAAGTAGGCATTTGTTACGTAAGAACTAATTGTGAGCATTATATAAAATTCATTCATTTCTGCCATCAGCTGTGCTCCTATTGTTGAGACATTGTTTCTTGAGTCTGCTCAGTTTTAATGCTATTCATGATAAAATTATTTTTGTCTATAAATATGCATGTACAGTGAACTTATCTTTTATGTAGATCTCTATGTGTCTCTTCAAATGTGAATAGAATTGAAAAATAGATATTTTATGTGAAATCTTTTTATATTTATTATTACATGGACTTTATTTATTCAGGTTTTTTCTGATGGGAGGAAAAATGAGAAAGGGTAAAGGTGAGGGAGATGGAGATTGGATGTGAGGAGGGGTGGATAGGAAAGGTGATGGATCAAAATTGAGGAATTATACATGTTTATGATGTTTGTTATTTACTCTCCACATATTTATTTGTATCGCATGGGATCACATTTATTTCTCATAACTAGCTTTCAGTTGATTCAAAACATCACAACTAGGGACTCACTTGTTATATTGCAAGCTCCCTTTTTTATTGTCACAGGGAAATTTATTAGCTTGGTCCTCTTGCATGAAAGTATTTTGATCATCAATATTTGCTTGTCATGTTGAAGCATCCAATCAGATATTCACATATTGACTTCAGTGCATTTTTAATGCAAGAAGCCAGTTCAAATTGAGTGGCTGTTCATTGTAAATTTTGATGGGAGAGAAAGCCAGACCATGGACTCTGAATATTTCAAAGCAAGCTATGTACACATGTTTTGCACCCAGGGCAAATGAGTCGGAAGTCGTGCCAGGTGATTTCAAGCTGCGGCGGCTTCTAATTATTTTCTGATTCAGGTACCAAATTTCTTTCTTTTTTTTTTTTTATTTTTCACAAAACAAAAATTCAACTTTTTTTAACCTGAAAAAACTGTAAATTTTAGTATAAACTTTGGTATCTGAGTCGGAAACTAGTTAAAAACAGCCGTCTCAAGATCGTCCAGTGCGATACTTCCGACTCATTTGCCTTGGGCGCAAGATATATATAGCCTGCTGTGTTGCCTTTTGAAATTATTATGGGTGGCAGTCTCTGAAATGATGAAAGAATGAGGATCAACCAATAGCACTTTTTTTCTAGACATTGTCTATATTGTGAGAAAGAAGCTGATGTGCAGTGCATAATGATGGGTGTACACTTGAGCAGTTTTCGGCGAACACGGCATACTAGCAATACATGATGGACAAATTGCTCAGATGTGGACATGTTTTTTTGGTTGTTTTTTATTGTCCCCCGCACAGACCGAACGTGTCCCAGACACGACGGAAAAGTGGGAGTGTCTAGCGCACATTCATATTCTGCTACATTCATGCTCAAGTATGTACCATTGCTCAAATAACCTCTCGCTGAAAATGGAATGGGAAAGAGAAAATTGTTTATCATTCATCGACGAGTATGAAAAATTCCCTGAATTATGGAATCCTAGGCATGGGTTTTATTAAGACAAGGCTCGAAAACATGAATGCTGGACTTTGATTGCAAAGGTTCTGAGCAGCGTTTGATTTGTTTTTCTTTTCTTTTTTTTCTTGTCTTGCTCTTTGTTCATACCAACTTTCTGCGGCCTGTGCGGGGATCAATAAACACAACTCAAAAAATACATCCACATCGGAGCATTTTGCTAGCACACTGTGTTCGCCGAAAATTGCTCAAGTGTGTACCCACCTTAATACGAAGATTTCCATATATGGGTTTTACAAGTTACTCATCTAGTTGTATGTGAATGAGGCTATGATGGGAGAGAAAAATCATGCACTGAGAAGACAAATGCATAATGTGTACATCTATTAGGGTAGATGAAAAAACAATCTTAATTTTATATACAACTCACAGGAAAACCAGTTTTCAGATGGTTCTTATCTTATCATCAGAATCAAAACTAGGGGTTATGACAATCTTTGTCATGATCTATGACCAATTATGTGTATTATTTTAGTTTTATAATACCATGGGGAGCTTATTTGGCACCTTTAACATTTTGTAGCAACCATAGCAGCTTTTGGTTAGGGGAAAATGCTTAAATTTTAATGGTTTTATGATTCCTGAATGTGTGGGTAGAAACTTCAGGTGTGCCCAGTTTTCTATAATATTTATTCAGGCTCAAGAATGATGGTTTTAGACTTAGATTCAGTATAGAGGATGAACACTTTCTTACCGTATAATGTGGCAGTTGCCGTAGCCGAGAACTTAAATGTGTGCTCCTTGATGAAAAACTTTTGGCGTGGGTTCAAAATTCGAACCCTACTGGGGAGATGAGAAAGATTTCAAAAGTTAGAATCTGCTGGCTTTTTATTCAGTGACTCAACAGTTCCCTAACCTCCTGAGTTGGAAGCCAAACAGCTAACCTTGTCTAAAAAAAAAAAGGTGAATATGTTTTGGAGGTCTCATGTGTAAGTTATGCATAGTAAAAAAAAACTTTGGCAGTTAAAAATCAGATGAAGAGTTGGTGGAGATGTGACTGTCCTGGTAAAGTTTCCAAATTTCAGTATTTCCACTCCCAAAAATTCTTGTCACCAAAAACTGGGTCTCCTCTTAATGCCAAGACAGTTCTACTTTCTGAGGATTGAAATGCTATATACATGATCAAAATGTCTGTACGTAGTACAGTGTGTCATGCAAAATAATGTGAGTGAGTCTTTGAACAGATCAGCCCTTTGGCACTTCTAGGATTAAGTCAGCAGTTTGTCTGTCCTCTTTCTAATGTTTGGGCTGGAGGGATGCATATCATAGTTCAGAGAGTGCATCCACATTAGTGGCTAACAGTATCATCGCCATGGCTACAGACTGTCAATGTCGCTGACCATTGTCCATGGTCAGTGCAACACTTGCCATAGGAGTATTGATTGAGAGAAGCTCGGGCTTGTAATGTCAGCCACAATACATGTATTGATTTACTGAGAGAGAAGTTCATCTGAGTCAAAAAGCAAATTTTGAACTTTAGTGTTTGTTGGTAACTATAAATTATAAACTTGTTTGGCACAATTACAGATAGTCTTATTCAGAAGAACTGAATGTTGTCAGTCTCACGTATGTGAAATCGTGAGGGTAATAAAGATCTTGAGTTTTTGTCCCTCCATTGTACATCGTGCAGGGACATTATACTTTTTTTTTTTTTTTAAATTGATACTTTCTCTTTTTCTACTCATAGGAGGAAAATGAACATGCATACCGTATATATTTATATACTGAATTTACATGGCACAAGATAGAAATAAAACAAATTTGAGCACCCGTGAATAATAATAATAAATTAATATATATAGATATATATAGATATTGGGGGAAAAAAGTGTTGTTTGTGATGTTTGTAATTGTATTCTTGTTTTAATTAACCTCAGAAGTGCCAAGGAACCGATTTGTTCATTATATACATACATCTCAATAACAGTTTAAATATATAATTTAGTGGCGAAATACTGGTCATAAACAAATACACGTACACGTGTGTAGACCTAAACTATCATACGGTGAAATGTATAATATAAACGTCATCACTGATTACAGTGGCACTGTAACAGCTTCTTCTGGCAATATCAGTTGATATTTTTTGTTATCTTTTAAGATATTACTCCAGCAAAAAAAAAAAAATGTTGATGATAAATAAAATGATGACCTCATAGCCTGACTATTCAGTCTGTCTGTAGCATACGTAGTACATTCTGTTCAGGATGGAGCCGCCATATTTGCTGACGTTTGCAGTCAACCAAGCAGTTCACTGAGTTATTGATGAAGTTGTTGCTCTGGCGTTACGCCATATCCTGTACTTCCCTTGAGCTCCCTCATTCACTGAGTTATTGATGAAGATGCTGCTTCATCACCAACCTCTTCTATCCATCCATTTTCTCCCCTACATTCCACGTACACGGTCCCCGCCAATGAATTCAGACATAAAGTATTTTCCATCAAAGTATAATTGTATTCCTCCATCTACCAAGTATTATTTCACACGATGTTTGAATAAATTCTACTGCACAACTCCAATCTCTAAAAACTTAGTTTTGCTCACAGTGTATCTAAAAAGTCCAACTTAATCTCGATTTTCTTGAAACCGACGTTTACAGGGACAGATGGAAGAAGATAGTTGGGATGTGAGCATTGGTGTCCCGATGCCCGTCCCCCGGCCTCTTCCTTCCACACAAACACACAGATGAAATCCAGCTGTGGGGGAAAAAGTGAAGTCGTTTTGTTTAATGTTCGTGCGCTCTCTTTTCGGTAATCTTTCAGTTCATTAGCTGATTAATTGATGAGCGTGGTACATATGTACTTCACTACCACTGTTTCCGTCATCCACTCCATATACAACAGCGCTATCTCCATAGTCCATGTCAGGGTGTAAGTTGGTTGTTTATTCACTGACCAAATTGACATCTCATCAGACCCTTCTCTCCTCCCAGATATGGGCGCCATAATATGGCCATGATCGCGCTGATGCGTCGTTAAACCGAGATTCAAACCTTCTCAGATATAACGTTGTTTGCTCGTACTTCACCATCATCTATCCCGTTACTTAGTACCGATGTCATAGGGCTGCCTGTGACGGTGAAGCTGAGGTCATCAACGTCGTCCAATCCTCTCTGCCTCTTTTCGAGACAATTCTCTGAAATTCAGCCAATCCCATTCCTGTCAATTCTGGAATGATGTAATCCCATCTCTTCCGTTGTCTTCCTCTTCTTCGGCTGTCTCTGACTGTGCATTGCAGAATGATTTTAGCAAAGCCTATCGAATGAGACGTGTGACTATTTCAGTTTTCTTACGTTCATTTCAAAGGAGATTTTCGTGAGATCCTGTTGCTTCCCGAATCCACGCTTGGACTTCTTCACGTTTCCTTACATACTTTCAAATTTCACCATGGGCTTACATCTTTCCCCAGGACTTTTACAGTACCAATACTGAAACAACAATAACAACCACCACACACAACAACAACAGAAACTGTAGTCTTAGTTGCCGACTGATGAGTGAACGTGTAGTCGTTCTATGTGTGTGGGGGGGGGGGGGGGGGGGGGGGGAGAGGGG
>JBCEWB010203613.1:0-24541 GCA_039654565.1 Peronia peronii
GCAACTATTTGAAAAAGTCGATTTTTTTTCACTGTTTTCCTCTAATTTGAACATGCCGAATGCAATGGACAAGGTTACAATAGCCTATCTTTAATAATAAAAAAAATCACCTCTGTAGAAATAAATGGATGGAGAACCAATAAAATAACTAAGTGATTGAAAATTCATCTTTAAGACAAACTGATGTGATTAAATATGAGCAAAAAGTCCTCTGAATGTAATGTCCGTTATGCTGGAATTGCCCATATCATTGTTTCTATGTGAATAACAGAACTTTCATAGTTTTGGTAAGATGAAGACAGAACTGTTTTGTGTTTTCCATTTCGGTTGGAAATATAGAGGGTTGCCTTGGCATGATCTTATCTTCACAGTGTAGACCAGCTGCCACAGTTTTTGAACGTAGGAACACCTGCAGCAGTTTTATTTTGAATCATATCTTATTAGAGATCAACATGTAGCATTCAATGACTGAAATAGTGTATTTTAATCTTCCTGGCTCTTGATTTTTTTTTTTTTTTTGGATATTTCAGGATGATGTTGTCATTCAACTAAAAGGTCTTCATCTTGATAAGAAAGATTTATTTGGCAAATCCGATCCATTCTTGATGTTCTACAGAGTCAACGAAAATATGAGGTTTGTGGGACCCTACTGTTGTGTTCAAGGCTTTATTGACAATGTTAAATTCATCTGCTATCGAAGAGTATATTATCAATGAAAAACATTTATTTCATTATTCCAAAAGTTTTGAAATGAAATCCTTGTCCATTTTGCTTTAATTCTTTAGATCTTCCTTTCTTAGAAAATACTGTTTCTAAGAACCAAAGGCTGTCAACTGCTGTTCTTGTCTTCTTTGAAGATGAAGAAAATTCAGAAAATATATTTTTTCACCACTCAGCTGACTGTATTGTCTACAGTGTTCCTGATTATGCAAGATATTTCATAATTCAGAGAAATTCTTGTATGATATAATCTCTTTGACTTCTTTTTTTTTTTTTTCTTTTATGTTTTATAGCTATACACTTGTGCACAAGACAGAGGTTGTCAAGAACACACTGAATCCAACCTGGCAATCTTTCAGCATGTCAGTGAGACAGCTGTGCAATGGAGATTATCACAGGTAAAGTAGCATGTTACTTTATCTGTGTCTGAGGTCAGCATTGGCAGGCAATCTTCTGAGTGCCCCGCTTATCTCTTATGAAGGCTACATTAATCATTGAAACATTAAGTGTTAGGGTGTCATAAAGCCATCTTTATGTATTGCGTTACAGAGGATCATGACTATCTTAGAGTCTTTTGTACAGCACTATGTCTTCAGCCTTCCAGAAAAATTGTCTTGTATCTTTGTGCCATCTCGCATATCAAAGTCTGTGAAGAAATTATTCCCGTCTAAATAATCCAATATCAGTCTCAAATCAAAGATGCATTAGTAAATTTTTTTTATATGTTTTGTGAAACCTTAAATTTTCCTCAAAAGAATTATTTTCTTATGTTAGCATAAAATCAAAAGATGCTTAGGTAATTTTTTTTTCAGTATGCATTCAGCATGTTCTGTTGTTTTGTGGACACATTACGTTTTCTTTGAAGGAGTTATTTTGTCATTTTTGACATGCAACAGATTTTAGTATGCTATGAAAAAATAAATTGCCTCCAGTCAGTTTCTTATAAAATATGTCTTACAATCACCACTTCATGAGTGTAATCCTCCCCCGACCTTCTCCCACCTACTCTCCCCTCGCTTTTTATGTTGTTTTTGTTGAGCTACAGCACCAATAAAAATTGAGACTTTAAACAAATTAATTAACCTTGCTGGTGAGATGAAATAGAATGAGCTTGTTTGTGTTTATATATACCTCAGATCTATCAAGGTGGAGTGCTACGACTGGGACTCTGATGGAGGGTGAGTTATGAGCCATCCGTCTGGTACTTTTAGAATGGAAGTCTGACAATTCTAGAAGTGAAAAAAAAAAGACCAAGACATGGTTTCTGTGGAAAAGAATGTCATTTATCTCTATTAACTCTGCTATTCAAAAAACCACTTGTGCCATACAATGTGGGAAATTGAGGGTCTAGAAAGCTGAGGAAGACAGAGAACAGTTTGTATTGACAGCTTGAACAATTACCAATAACACAATCCACAACATTGACTGATCAAGAGCATTGGCAACAAGGACTGGTGTGCCATGGTCTGCCACCTAGAGACAGATATTTGGCATTATGAAAAGGGTGTTACCCAGAGATATTTATTTAAAAGTCCAGTATATGGATTAACATTAGCAAAATTCACAGTAGTTAACTAGTTGTGTGAAGATGAAATGTAGTTGATTGTGACTGATATGCATTTTGCAGGCATGACTTTATTGGAGATTGCACCACCAACCTGAAAGAACTGCTGGAAGCCAGTGGTTGTGTCAGAGGTTTTGAGGTAAGAATGTGTGATGTTTTAAATGTGATATATGACATGCACATGTGCGGATGGAAGAAGGTATGTGGTTGTGTCAGAGGTTTTGAGGTAAGAATGTGTGATGTTTTAAATGTGACATATGATGTGCACATGTGCGGATGGAAGAAGGCATTATCTGACCTCTGTCAAGATTAGTATAAACAGTTCATTTATCTTGTACTCTTTATTTTACAACATTATCATTTTTATTGATTCTTGTGCTTTTTAACATATTCATTCTTTGGTTTGATATTCTTCTCATGGAACAAGTGATGCATGGTGGCTGCTGATCTGACAATGCTGTCAATGATGAGGATTTTAAGTTGCCTTGATAAAAAACAAAAAAGTATGAGAATTAGAATCTCCTAAAATTTCTCGTCAGTTTTTTTCAGTTCTGCATATATAACTGTAGTTTATTTTTATCAGTATATTGAATTAATTTGCTGGTTGGCAGTTCATGTCTTGAAAATGTGGACATTCCAATAAAATGAAGATAATGATGATGGGGCTGACTTTTGTAAATTTGCTCTGCTGAATATCCAGGTAGGATTCAAGACATTCGTGTAAAATGATGATAATGGTGACTTTTTTCTATTTAGCCTTGATGAAGACCCAAGTAAGATTGAAAGCACAAAGATATTGATCAAAAGGCTAACTTTCTTTTTTGTACCTCTTAATAAAGAACCAAGTGAATTTGAAAATGTGGCACTTTTTAAATTATTTTCATAAATAATCATTAGCATATCTGTTGTTTGTTCATGTTGATGTGTTAAATTTGTCATTAGTTGGTGGACTTTGTCTTAAAAATTCAAGACAGTTCTCTGAAATGATGATAATATTGATGTTGAGATCACCTTGATCAACTTATTTTTACATTGATGTCAGGAGGAAACTTGGCAATTGTAAGAGAATTTTTTTTTTATATTTTGGTCTTACATTGACTTGTATTTAGAGGAAGTGAGGGTGACATTTTTAGTTTCAGTTTATCACATGATACTGTAACTGAAAAAAAACATTGAGAACGATAAAATTCAAATCTATCCTACAGATTTTTATGGGATAAACTTTAGTTTGGACAGATTATGTTAAATGAAGTAAAATTCACAATTCAATACGCTTTGTTACTTTTACTTGTGTCAAGGAATATTGGACTATCAGTGCATTTCTTTTCTTTTTTTTTTTTTTCAGCTTCTTAATCCAAAAAAAGCAAAGAAAAAAAGCTACAAGAATTCAGGAGAGGTGAGTCTTATTTATGAAGAATGAATTTGGGGTAATTTATATTCAACTGAATGAAACACATTGGATTTTATTCATTAAGTTTGCAACATCAGTGCTATTATAAATAAATGAGATGAACTGTTTTTGCTTGTAACATTGTTTTAAATTGCAAGCTATTAGTCTCCTGTGTTTTCCCTTTAAATTATGTTATGTTTGTTTTGATGTTTAACTCAGAAGGCTAGTCAAAAAAGGGAAATAATATGAACTGGAGTAAATTTAAAACAATCGTTTAAAAAAAAAAAATAGGTGGATGAGATTGCAGATGAAACATTTAAAGGATTCAGTTCCAAAGCATCTACACATAAAAGTATATGGCCTGCCTAATCAAGGTAGAATTTGAATCAGTGAGAGCTGTACAGAGAAACTAAGGTGAATTTGACTGCCCTAGAAATAGCTCATAAAAGCTGACTAGTATTTGGTGAATACTTCTAAAATCTGGAGCATTAAAACTGCAGTAGGAATTTAGAGCATGGAAGCTTTCAGCTGAGAAAGTAGCAGATTATTCCAATTAGCAAAATGTTCCTGTTCACTTGTTTCATGTTCAGATTCAAGTGATGAGTTGCAGAATACAACCCCAGTATTCATTTCTGGATTTTATCAAAGGAGGGTAAGAATTGTTATTCTGTGCATGTTGAGTGACTGTGCTCAAGAGAGTGAGAGATAGCGAATGAGGACTCTTAATGTGAGGGAAGTAGAAACCAGTAAAGACATTTACAGTGAGGAAAAATTTGTTGTTAATCAGTTCATGTTATATGTGCAGTATCCACTGATTATTTGAAGATGTACCTGACTTTTACAACATTTCTTATGTCAGTTCTGAATATTATAAGACAGTCTACAGGCTTTGTTAGTTAACAAGAGATACAATGTGAAGATATTTATTTTACTGATTTCATTTGAGGATATTACCTGAATTGCATTCAGTTTTCATCTCTTGACTGTAAGATTATGAGAATTTTGTAGAATATGTCAGCTTTATAGCTTTATTCCATGCTCATTTGTTGTTTTCTTGTCACTCTCAGAATGCAGATGAATTTCACAGTGGCAGTTGATTTCACGGCTTCCAATGGCAACCCCAACCAGTCAACCTCTCTACACTACATCAACCCATACCAGCCCAACCAGTATGCAGCAGCCATCCAAGCAGTTGGGGAGATCATACAGGACTATGACAGGTAAATCATAGTACACTGGGACGATTTGTTTTAATGTCTTTGTTTATTTAATGGTGTATCATTTTGATTAAAAATATAATACTGTAATTATGGTTTTAGATATCCTCAAGTTTAGTGCATAGCAATATGAGTACACATTAGATGATATTGGAGACCATTTAAAAATGATAACTCTATTTCATACATGCTGTAAACATAAGAGTGGCCTTCCATAGTAGTTTCTCATAGCCTTGGAGGCAAGTAGCAAAATAATTTGATGCATGTGCCATCATGCACCAGATACTGTATTATAACAAATTTATCACAGAATTTTGCACTCCTGTTCTCAAGGTAGCCTTGGACATATTACCTAAAGGCGTTGAGAATTGAACTTGATAAAACATTGCTTAAAACTTAGTACATTATCTCACAATCTTTAATCATTATCATGCTTATATTCGAACTTCTTGGGGATTTGTAGACAGCTCTCTCTTAGACCATTGTTATTGTTTTAAAAATAATTTATAATAGCTTATTCATGCTAAAGTATTTGTTTTATAGGAAGTTTCAATTGCAACTCTATTGTTGGGCCGTACACTTGTTCTTGTAGTTAGGACAAATCTGTAGGTTCAAACATATGTTGTGTGACCAGATGAATTGATTCAGATGTAAGTGAGGACTTCATCAGGAAAATTGGATTTTATTGACCATGGACCCACAAGAGTTAACTTTGAAGTGGTTATCTTAGCACATAGAGTCATGGCTAAGTAAACTTGTGACCAGAGTTAAATACAACCAATCCCTTTTACACTGACACCGATAACTATACATGAAAAAAAGTTAACACCAGACTCATTTCATCCAGTTGTACAACACATTGGAATTTTCTTTATGTATTTCCATTAAATTGTTTTCATTCATCAAATCTACACCATGTACACAATTTTTTAACAACATATTGGTGTGTGTTTTAGTGACAAGATGTTCCCAGTGCTAGGCTTTGGAGCCAGAATAGATAACAGTGGAGCTGCCTCACATGAGTTTGCTGTGGTGAGTTTTTGTTTCTTCTCTGGATGTCACTGTCTCAAAGTTAACATTTATTTAGTCTTAGCTCAAGAACTGAACTGATCACCATCGATTTCTTAAGTGTCACAATATAGTAAAGTTCACATTTTGTGGAAGAGACTGATTCACATTGTTTTTCCTAGTGTGATTAAATTATGAGAAAACTTTATCAGGCACAATTAACCCTTTGAATTTGCTATAACTGAGAGAGTTGATATTGTTATTATATTGTATGAGTGCAGCTAGACTTTTCAGGGTTTTTCAGGCCATGATCAAAAGTGCATGTAAAAAATATCAGAAATTGTGCGATGACAGATTTTTTTCTTTTTTTTTTTTTAAATTTGTCTGAGAATTCCATTGGCCAGTTTAGCTCTTAGTCCAGAGCTGATATTGTTGTTTTGTAGTTAGTGCTAAATATTTCCAAGTTCTTTCAACCATGTTCAGACCCACAGATCAATAATCACTGCCTCTATTGGTACATCAGTGTAACACACAGATCTATGGTCACTGTTTCAGAATTTCAACCCTTCCAACCCTTATTGCCAAGGTGTGGGCGGGATTCTCCAGGCTTATCATGCAGCATTGCCCAGACTGCAACTGTATGGACCCACCAACTTCTCCCCTGTCATCAATCATGTCAGAAGGTAGCTACAATTTCATAGCTTTATTTACAAAAGGTATATATATATTGAAAACAGGGATGGTATACATTATATGAGAGATGGTATGTATCAGTATCAGGGATTGAAATCAGCAGGGACAGTCTGTTTTGAAGTCAGAGGTAGTATCTATGGAAGACATGGGTGGTATCAGTCGAAGTAAGAATGGTACATAGAAGTCAGGGATGGTATGTATTGACATCAGAAATGGTGTGCTATCTTTTCTTCTGAAATAAGTGAGGATCATACATAATATGAAATGTGTGGGGAGAAAGAAATGTTGGTATATGAATATTGTATCACATCAGTGGTGCCATATGTCAGATGTTCTGGCCCCCCAGCTGTCAGATATGTTGTCAGCAACTCATTCATGGCGATTTTTGTTGCTGACATTGAGCAGATTACATTTAAATTTAAATCTAATCTCTTACTGTTAATTAAAGGGGGTGTGGGTCCTGGGAATGATTTTTTAAATAGTTAAACCTATGGCTTTTTAAGCTTCAAATTTGGATTCAGCATGATCAAATTAGAGGAAAAATGTGGAAAAAAATTATATTCTGTATCAGGTTGCCATGACAATGCCACCATCTTGGATTTTACGTCTTGAAAAATAGCTATTTTCTAAAGGCTATGGCTCCTAGAGTATTCAATATAATCATTTCAAATTTGGCACAGTGATAGAATAGCTGTATGTATAAAATAATATGCATTTGCCTTTAGGTTATATGCTAAACATTCTTTTGTTATAAATTTTTGAAATATGTGGGGGTCACAGATCTGTGTTTTCCTCAGTTTTTGGCTAAATGTCCCATTTTCCTTGAACACAATTTAGAAAAAGGGATGCATATTATTGGAACATAATATATGAAAATGAACTTTATTGAAAATTTGAAGTCCGTTGGTTCAGAAATGTAAGTCTTAAAGAAAAAGGTAAAGAAAACGTACATTTTGAGAAAATCACAATTGAATTTTCGTTTCGTAATCCTTCTTTACAGTATCTTAGTGGTGACGGTTTTGGAGCATGGAATAGATGGTTCTGGCTCCAACGGGTATTTTTCTCATATCAGAAGAGGTCAAAGTGTCTAAAATTAGCAAAAAACACGATTTTGATATTTTGTTCATAAAACCCAAGAAAACCCGTGCTCCCCCTTAAGTTTTATGATTTTTTCACATTCATGTCTCCAAAATCTTAACTATCTTTCATAAGACTGCTGAAAATTTTTCATGTTTAGAGATGACTGCATTTTGTTTTTAAGACCAACAAGCATATATCCAAATCTGAGTACAGTGATCTCCGCCTAAGAACGCGGTTCTCAGGAGACAAAAAAAAGCAGGCTCTTAGGCGGACGGGTTCTTAGTCGGATTGAAAAGTTACGCAATCCGTGTAACCACAGTTTGTTTTCACCACTATAATTAGTTGTTCGTTACCGTTAGTTAAAAATTTATCTACACGAATAAGTGCAGCCTTTTTCCCTGTGTGTGTGTTTTATAATTAGATCTAGCAATTTCTGATCTTTTTTAGCATATAATTAGCCTACATCAATATACTGCCCAGCATTTAAACGTCGAGTGAGTTTTCACATAACGATATCATTGTTGAAAACATGATATTGCTATGCTACCCTACGTATAATCGCACGAGTGACTCAAGTGTCTACAGACCGACTGAAGTAGCAAAACAACTGACCAGTTAGGAGGCTAAACTTACTCCTCCTTATCCACAGAGCCAGTCACAAGTGCTGTCCCACGTGTTATCAAACAAAGAAATGGTTACGGGTTAGCCCACTTCCACTCCTTTGTCTACCTGTTCCCTCCACCCCTGTCCCCGTTTTACTGTACATCTAGCACTGTGTGTTTCTCTCAAGTGGACAGTATGATGTGAAATTACACCTTAAGTATTCGCGTGTCTTGGCCCGACACCAGGCTCTTAGGCAGATTTTTTTATTTGGGAGCAGGTTCTTAGAGGGGTAAATTATAGAGGAAAAATTCCGTTTCGCAGCAGAGGTGGATTCTTAGGCGGTCCAGGCTGTTAGGCGGAGGGTTCTTAGGCGGAGACCTCAGTATTTGGAATATGTCAGATATTTAAATAAATAAACAGTTGAAGAGTGATTTGATCTGAGAGAAACATGTTAAGAATGTGACATAATTAATTTGAATCATGGTTAAGGCTAAGTTGAATCACGGGAAATAAAGGAAATTGAGTTAAGTGATATTCCCTGTAAGTGCTAGTAATTCTTCATATCATACATGTAATTGTTGCATTGTCTCTAAGGTTTGCTGAGACCTGCAGGGATGGATCTAATTACTTTGTTTTGTTGATCTTGACGGATGGAATCATCACTGACATGCAACAGACTATTGATGCCATTGTACAGGTCAGTCATTATCTAACTTTTCTGTTATTATCTCTGATTTGTGTGCAGTTCTTTGATCTGCAACACTGAACCACACGTGTGAACATGTAATTTAATTTCCACCATGAATGTTTTAGCCAACCTCTGAGAAATGAAAGGAATTGGGGAAAATACACATTATGATTGTCAGAATAGGGCCTCAGTTGCAAGGCTGTTGAAATATAAGTATAACAGAGTTACAGACTGCATCATTAAATCTCTCAAAAAGTATCAGCTGTAAATGTAGTTTTGTGTAATGCTTTCTGTCAAATTTTAGGGAATAAAGTATTGTTTTGCCGTTGTTTTGAATTTGGTTTTTAGGTTGTCTCTCGTGGCACAACATGAATTGTTTTTTATTTACTGCAAAGAATGAGCAGAGACGCTGATGATTCAGTTTCTCTGGGAGCTGAGGACATTGATAACCACAAACATCAAAGCACCAGAGTGATAGCTTCTATTGTTTTTTGTTTGTTTTTTCATCTTTCACAGGCATCCACATTACCTATGTCAATCATCATCGTTGGTGTTGGCAATGCAGAGTTTGATGGTAAGGCTTGGAATAAGGAACAACAGAGAAGTGAATATTGATAGTGAATTGTGATCAAATATATATGTATACTTATTTCCGACAGTGTGCCCGTGCCATTTACGTCCAGCTTATATGGAAAAAACTGACAGGCTCAGGATTTTATGATTTTGATGAGAGCCCGCTTATAAATTATGCAGAGAATATGAAAAACCTGGAAAATGATAGCATTAACACAATCTAAATCATCATCCTATGTCATCTCTTTCGAGATCAACTTGAAATGACTTGCCATCTCTCTCTGTCCTCTACTTTTCCTGTGCATTCCTCCAAAGATAGATTTGTCCAGTCCTTGATGTCATCTGTCTACCTTCTCTGCTGTCTTCTTCTCGCCAGTTTTCCAAGATCTTCCCTTCCAGTATACCTTTACAGATGGTGTTGTGTCGTTTGATGTGACCAAAATATTGTAATTCCCATTTTGAACTGTTGTTGGAAGAGTAGGTTCGACTTTTTGTATACATCTAAATCATAGTCTTGTGGAAAATGGCTTGTCAGATTTGGGTGGTGTATATGATGCATAAATAATGAGTTTCTCAGCTTGTATGCCAGTAAATTATTTCACCCTTCTCTCCCCTTGATTTCCAGCTATGGATGCACTGGATGCAGATGACAACCTCCTGAGATCTCCACTGTCAGGCAAGTATGCAGAGAGGGATATAGTGCAGTTTGTGCCATTCCGAGATTTTATTGGCGGTCAGTATGGCTCAGACATGCACCTGAGCAAAGTATTTCTGGCAAAGGAGGTCCTCGCAGAAATACCTCAGCAAGTGGTGCTCTACATGAAGAAGAGAAACATCCAGCCCAAGCCAGCACCTACAGCACCACTAGGCACAGCATCACCAGGTGCAGCACCGCCAGGCACAGCACCACTCACTGCAGCACCAGTACCATCAGCACAAGGTCAGCCTATGGCTGGGGCAAGGCCACCTCCACCTCCTTACGCTCAGTGATCCCCTTGTCATTTTCCTCATGTCAACATGCACAAACTATACCAAGCTGTTCTTTTTGGCTTGTAGAATGTCAGAACATGTTGGGACCATTGGGGGATTCAGAGTTACAGATGTGTTGTCATGATTGTCACAGCTGCCAGCTGTCTGAAGTTTTGTATGACTGCTGTAACTTTTATCCATCTATTCGATAATCCTAGTTCAGATGTGAATGTCCAGAAAAATACTTCATACTGAAACATCTTTGTGGGTTGTTTTTGCTTTGGTTTTATTCCATTGGTTGCATTTTGTTGTTTGTTCAGACATTTCCAATGACCAATGAATGTGGTCTTAGAGGTGGCGCAATCTTATTGTCATGGCCCCAGGCAATCCAACACATTTTTCTGGTCACCTAACATGAAAAATAGACCAAACAGAGCTATTTTCACAATAACAAAGTTCAGGCCTTGGAACATTTGTCCATTATTGGTTTTCTCCTCACTCTGCCGTGCCCCCCCCCCCTCCCCCCCCCAACCACCTCAAGTTCCAGTATTAAGCATGAGAATGTTTTACCTTTGATGTAGAAACTTGTTGGTGAAAACACTTCTATTTTTTTTTTTTTTTACTATTCAGTGCAATTTCATTTTTATCTAATGTTCTGTTTGGGCTTCAGATGTTAATATTGCGTATCTTTCTATTCTGCTTAGTATCCATATTAGGCTGATTAGTCATACTTATGATAGAAAATAAACATTCCCTCTCTATGCATTCAGATAGATATGTCTTGTTTTACCCAAAACAGCTGTAGAAGTAAAATCTCTTAAACGAAAAAGACTATGATTATAGCCCTTGTTTATCTGTTTTAGGTAAGTTATATGTTTCAAAATGGAAAGTATCTGTCATAAAATGTTTAACGTTTACCCACATCATTCAAATTATGTCAGCTTTGTTGTCCTGCCACTCATCTTGTCCTATGTCAGCACTCAGGCTGGGCACAATGCTGGTATAGACAGTCTCTTCTGTGACTGCAGAAGAGTCACTATTTGTGCTCACACTCCAGATTTTGGCTGCTGAATTTCAATAACTGACCTCAATGCTTCAAGATATTACCCAAAACAAATTCCAAAAGCTGTACATACTAATTTTGGAATTTTTTCTCATATATAAAGTTTTTTATAACTTTTTGTAAAATATACTTCTAGCTGAAGTGAAATAATACTCGGTGGTTTGTTTTTGTTATCAATATTCTGCTCACTGTCATAGCTGAACTTATGAAATTTTGAAAATTGTGACATTTTTGAGTAAATTTCTTGTTTAATGATCTGCATTCTCCTTATATCATGATGTCATAGCTAAGTTCTTAATTTGGTTTTAATGTATAGATGTATTTCAGAGAAAAGATCCTTTGTTATGCTGGAGCTCAAGCTGAAATTTGCCAGTGTGTATACATGTATTTCATATCAATAAGACAAAAAAATAATGATGGGATTTCAATTTTTTAAAACAATTTAGAATGCTTATGGATGTCAACAAATTAAATGGGCTTGAATTCCAAACATAACTCATACTTTTGGCCGAAGGTAATGTGGTTCATATTTTGAGCTTTTAATCTTATAACTGATAGCAGAGCATATATGTATGAAAGCTGACATGTCTCTGTTATCTGGACATGTGAAAGGTTCATTGTTGTCATCATCAGTCAAGGCTTTAGACATTATATTAGTATGCAGAAAGTTTCATATTTTCAGCACAGGATGCTCACAACACTGAAGTTACCACTGAGCAGGACAAAGGGGCAGAAAGCTCACTATTGATATTGTGATAACTTTTACTATCATTTGCCACTGTTGGTTCATTTTCATTCCATTTTGTGCTATGATGCTGACACTGAAAAAGGATATCAAATCTCCATGTTTGCAATGTAGATGTGAAAAAGATTTTTTATTATCATCAGTTTTTTGTTTCTATTTATCAGATGTTTTATCTTTTATTATGTAAGAATACACTCTAAAGCAGTTATTAAGGAAACGTTTAAAACGAAACTTGCGTTATTACAAAACAATCTTTTGGAACGGTTATTTTGTTGTGTAATTTGTTATGCTTAATATGAAATAAAAATTATGGGCTGTTACAAAAACTACCTTTATTGTGAACGGCTTTTGCTCCCCCGATTGCACTTGTCATTCAAATTAAGGCGTAACCAAGTCCAGGCTCAGGTACTGGGTCAATTTCATCAGACAAAAAAATCATCTGTAGGCGCGTCAAGTACCCACAAGTGTTATACTGCCCACCACTGTGACACTATAGGAAAGGTAAAGCTTGAGGTGCAAGCATGTAGAAATCACACACCTAAGCCTCACCTGTCCCTCGTGGCCCCAGCCGAATATGACATACTATGTGAGGATATTATATGCGTATGTGAGAGTACTACAGTTTCATTGCTATTTATAGCCACAAAACCACGGTATTAGAGGATGGATCCTCCCGTAATCATTGGCCTTTATATTTTCAGTCATACACACTTGTAGGCATTTGATCAGCCAGATCAGCTGTGCTTGTCAGTGTTTTTTGAGAGACAGTATAGAGAAGGCGATAAGCTTTCATCAGTTTCATTCTATAAATAGATCTATCAATGTGGCGCTTGAAATTGACCACAAATCAACTTTAGATCTAGGCGGTAGGCCTAGTAGTGAATACATCGAAACTAAGCATGTAAAAGCATAAGAGAGCAAGAGGCGAAAAGACAGAGATCTAGATCTAGCCAGCCAACCGTGGCGAATCCAGATCTAGCTGTTCAGTTCTTGCCAGGTTTGGTTGCCAGTACATGTAGTGTTATAATTTGGTCTTATTTCCCTGTACGCATTGATGCATTTTTACTGCTGGAGGTCAGACTAACACTGATTCATAAAACTGATGAATGTTGAATGAAAAAGTTGGGCCGGGTATCTGCAGAAAGCACATGTAATGGCGAACTCTTTCAGGGCGTACAGTAATAATGTAATTAAATCATAGACATACTATTAATGTACGTAAAAGTATGTCTATGAATGAAACTGCTTCCAAGGATTGTGTTCATAGTTATAGAATGGCCCTTTTGGTTATTGCGAAATGGCGATAAAACGAAAGGTTTTTCATTCCCCGCAAATTTCATTTTAACTGTTTTAGAGTGCACTTCAGTTTTTACATCTTACTGCAAGCATTTGCCTTGATAAAATAAAAGAGATGCCTAGTTTTCATAGCAATAGCTTGACATCACTGATACAGTATTAGGAATCTGTATGTGTAGGTATTTCCCTCTTCTGTTCAGATATTTTAGACAGTAGCAAACTTTGAAAGTGTTAATGCAATGATATGAATGGAGGATACATTTTTTTCTGGTCCTGCACTTAAACCTGTCCCCTGCCGCTGGAAGCATGTTGAGGTGATGTTGCCATTGCATGCTTTATGCTCTCTATAATGCCTTTTAGCCACCAGCAGATGGCTATCGCTGTGGATACTGGGCATGCAGTTGTTATTTCCTTTCTTTTCTTTACCTGTTTTTCTGTTTTATGATCTGTGTTGATGTAGATAAAGGCCTTATTTTTCTCTCACTTTCTTCATTTCTTTTTCTTTCCATGTCACTGGTATTCAAGCCTTTTTGTATTCAGTATTAAAGCCCTGAAGTATGTTACTGCTCTGCTTTATTGTATAATATATATTTTTTGTGTCATATTTTTAATCTTTTTTACATATTATGTATGCAATGTAATGACTGGATTTTCTAACAATTGTATTTGAAAAACCATATTGTGTGCAATTATACAGAATCTTACCTAACATCTTCTGTTTCACATTGATTGATAGCATGTATTAAACTACATTTTTGTTGAAACTATTTACTCGCAGACTGAACGAAAATCATCTACTTTTGTACAAAGCATTTCATTGCTATCCATTCTTTATCTTTACGCTTTGATTCACATTTTTGTTTCCAGACTACTTCCTAGTATGAGATACATGTCTGATAGAACTGTCTATGCTTAGTATGTGATTGCTATAAATGATATCAGTCTATCTGTGCAGTGGTATTCACCTAGATGTTTGTAAACTTTTTCTTTTCTTTTTAACTTCTCTTATGTTAGCTATCTGCATATTCTAATGCTTGCAGATAGTTTTGAAACATTTACGTGATATAAAATACCATGGGTACTTTGATATATGCAGTTGCCTGGGTTTCTACCTCCTTGCTGTCTGCCTATAAACAAATAAATGTTTGGTTTTCAGACAATCACTCAAAATGTGAAGTAATTACTTGCACTTTTAAGTTTCATTTTTCTTCATTATGTTTCATAACCGTGTGAAATGAGTCTGATGACAGATGTTACAGGTATAGAGTTACTGATGTGAAGTGAAACAAAAATGAGTGTATTTCGTTTAGCCCTAACTCTTCTATGTCATGACATTCTCATTCACAGTTGAAACCTGCGACTCTATAGTCAAAAGTAATATTGCTATTCTCAGTCGGCCCTTATTGACATGCAAATTATTTCACTGGTGGCATAGTATCTTGACAAATACATAATAAAATTGCTTCAATATTGTAAAGTAATGTACTTAATTTATATTATCTCACTGATCAGGGAGATCAACATATATTGTAGCTTTTTTGCTCGTGTTGTAAAAGTCAGGCAAATTCCTCATTTTCCATTGTGTCAGTAAAATGTTTGTATTTCATCTGGGGTACAGGATTATCCCTCTGAATAGTGTGATTGGCACATTGGCTTAGTATTTCTGTTGGTAGCTTAAGAGTCAGGAAAATTCATCACTTTCTTTCTTGTAGACAGGTACATAGTGAAGCTGTTTGAACAATGCAGCCTTACATACATGATGGTCTCTGTGATCAGTGTAATCAACATAGAGGACTAAATATTTCTGATTACACAAATATGTGGTCAATGATACATGCTGGGCCATATTCTTCATTATCTGGAATCTCTTATGTTGTTAGTGTGCACCTTGTAATGGTCATCAAATGCAGCAGAGATTATAGCACAATTTTGAAGTAGTTTTAGCATGGAACTTTTGTCACTTCATTTGTTTTGCTAAACAATTGTTCTTCAATGTCATAATCTTCTTTTCATCTTCTTAACTCTAGAACTGCAACCCAGCCTAAGGGCTACTACACCCTACAGTGCACCTTGGCGACCTTGTCAATCTGCATCGTCGGCGCCAGTGCTTAGCCTCAGGGTGTTTGTTTTGACTATAGAGACTCCACCTTGGCTTCGGAGTGACACAATGCAGGCCCAGATTGACCACCTTATTGACCAATGTCTTCCTCTAATCCCTCCCCCACTCCACCTTTCTTCACATGTAATAATATTTGCAATGTTGAGCCAATGGTAGGAGAAGGGGTTATATTCACAAAAACATGTCAATTTCATATGGGTGCCAATTTTATCATCCCTTGTCACACAGACCCTCCCATTACAGATTTGTTCACAACTTGATGTAACTGCTTGGACCAAACCACTTCACATGGGGGTGTATTAATGTTCATATTATAGAATCTTAGCACAAACTACAAGCTGTCAACCATGTGACCATGTGGACTTAGATTATTCTTATTAGATCAGACAACAAACGTTGATGGGGCAACAGTGACTACAAAGAATTATATACAATTGATCTAATGATGGCATAGATTGAGAGCACAAGAAAGCTATCAGATATATAGAATAATAGATACATAGGTTACTTTAGCTTTCATTCATAGCAGTTAGTAGCTCACTTGTACTCTCAGCAGCTTGATTGCTGGTCAGTGCGAAACTTGTTGAGTAGGTCAAGTGGTCAGGGGAGTCTGTGTTATTCAGTATGGTATAAACAAAGAGACTATATGTATTTGATACACTCTCGCATCATACATGTAGTTTCTTTTGATTGTAGTTTCAGACCACTTGAGTGGATGATGTGGTCTTTGATTTCTGTTCTTCTCTTCTGTTTAAAAGGATTTCATCTTTTGGCATGGAATTTCTCACTGTTCTATTAGATAAACTTTCCTTTATCTTTTGAAGGAGTGTCTGTTGAGCTGAGCATAGTTATTATGGCGATAATTTGACAAAACGGCAGCCGAGAAACCCCAAGTTTAAGTGACATGGTGAGGAATATCACAGCGCAATGAGGAGCCCCCATGAATAAACACGGTCGCCGCATGCAGGGTTTTGCTTTACTTGTGGTATAAATACATGGTTCACAGTTCTTGGATTAACAAATATTTTCAGCATGGCAGCTGCTCAATTTTATATGTTATCAGCATTTTGTACACTATATAGCAAACAATTACAACAACTTGTAAATAATTTGTAATTTTATAATTTGTGAAAGGAAAAGATCTAAAAAGATCATTTGATTTCCAGCATAAGACTTTTTGTTGTTGTTTTTGCTTTATTTTGTTTTGCTTTGTTTGTGGAATTTGACTTTTGCTTATATTTTTATTTTTTGAAATATTTTTTTTAACATGAAATAATATACTATACTTTCCTTTTAAGCCATAGTAGAACTTTTGAGTAATAGCAGTTTTGATCACACTGGCCAAAATGTATGAAATTAAGCCTATATGTTTATCAGATAGTATGTAGGTGTAACTGCATGGCTATTAATAGAAATTATTTTTATTGTGAACAAACCAATTGTCACATCAATGTTTAAATTTATGACCATTCTTGCCAGCTACAATGGAGTATGTCCTGTTTTTGCCATGGTCTCTGTTTATGACTTTAAATTGGTCATTGACTGTCATGCATTTGTCACATTTAGTTTTGTTCTCGTTCAGAAATGGCTTGCAGATTTTCTCTCTCCCATAAAATCTAAGTTTGTGAGGTGACCAGCTTCTGTAGCAGTGAACTGTGTCTTGTTATGTACAGTGTTGGAAATATATATATATCATATTTTTTTTATATATTTTCACTTGCATGTAGTATCCCAATTTCATTTCAGTTATGAATCACATATTATTGTATTTTTATGTGCACTTTATTTTTAGGTCACTCCCTAAGCATTTGTATTTTAAGAAGTGGATAAAGAATAAACAATAGTTCTAACTGGTGTGAGTCATGAGGACAGCATTTCAGTGTCAGGCTATTGAGATAATAGGAGAATACTTCATGTTACATTTCACTTTGTTTTCAACCTTGTGAGGACAAGATATGAAGAGTACACCATCCACTATAATGGCTCTTCATTTGTTATGGTAGTTATCAATGGAGCAGCCTTTTGTGAATTTGGTCATGAGAGGAAAACAAAACTGGTCAAAAAAGTTTTATTTTTTACTGTTTTGTCATATCACAGTTGGTGACAGTATTTAGGTGGAGAATCCATCCATGTCTTTTGGTCAGATATACTCTTATGCCCTTGGAAAAAGACACAATAGATAGCATATGGGATATAACCAGAATTTTTTTTATTGTATCCCTTGTGCCATGGAAGCTGCATCTGAGGGGTATTGTAATCTCCACCAGCCCTGTGAGGAAGAGTTTGTAGTGCCACTGAATGACAGAAAGTCTACATGATGGTATTGTAAGATGTAGGTCAGAATGGGACTAGAAGCACAGGGTTGCACTGTAACATGCAATGCAAAAAAATTGATGTACAAGACAAATTTAGTCTTAGAAAGTCATTCCCAATTTGAATACTCATGAATAACCTTCTGGTATTTTTAACATCTATATATTAGTATTTAGTACAGTAATTAAATTAACAATAACAGTTGCTTAAACCATGCAAATGATAACAATAGAAGTGACATAGACAAGATATTTTACATTTCTCAGACTGATTAAACAAAGTGAAGTCAGTCTACCTGATTGCAGCCACTTCCCCACTGTGGCCAAAACCTGTAGGTGACACACCATTTGCCATATGACAGGTAGCCTTAATTTTTCAGAGGGATCTGCCTTACTGAATTCCGTAATTAACTCCCAATTCCTGTTTCCGTACCACAATCGTGGGCAACACGGTTGTAGATGAAGTGAATCATCAGTGCTGAACTTCACTTTTGAGTTTTCAGGTAAGGTTTTTAGACACTCTCCTGTACTTGTAGGTTTTGCTTAAACTCACTTTGAAAGTGGAAACCATTGTCAGAAAAGGCCAGATCTAGGCTTGCTTTATGATAATATTTATTCTATGCTTTAGTTAAGCAGCGTCAGCAGTTGCCGTATACTGGGGAGGGGGGATGTTCACTACAGTGCCTGAATGTGGCCAACAAGGTGTTGTTGAATAAAGTCATGTAAAACACGAATAAGCTGAGATTTTTATTGATCTAGAATCACATGCAGAGACTTAGAGATTGATCTAGAAATAAAGATTCTCTGGATGTGATGATAGAAATACACAATGTAGATCTAAACAAAGGAAGATTTTTAGTAATAGATTTTGGGGAGTAGGCCTATAAATCTATCATTTCTGAAATGGAGACAAAACCTCTCATGATGTACTGTCTTACTGTCTCCTCAGGGGCAAACAACAATGAAACAATAAAAATGTTCCAAAATAGACTCAAGAGAGAGAGAGAGAGATCAAAGAAAGGAAAATGCAATGTAAAGTCACAAGCTGCAGCAAGCAGAGGAAGCCAGGCAAGGCAAAAAAAAAAGAAAAGAGGAGGTTTGCTGATGGAAGAAAGAAAAAGGCTGAAGCAGAGCAAACCAGGAAAGAAAGCAGTGAAGAAGAGGAAAGCCTGTCTTGAACCAGTCAGATGAAGACACAACTGTTGATGAAACAGACATGGTTCTGGAAGATGACCTGCAGACAATACCAATGTCTTAGCAGGAATTTGAACAACATGAAAATGAGGAAGACGAAGAGATGCCCACTTACATTGACAGGGGCAACAGAAATGAGGAAAACGAACAGCCTGCTGACATTAACACTGGCACAGGCAATGGAGCTAATAGAAATAGTCTGTCAGCTTGGATTTCAGTGACACAGTTTGTTCCAATGTGTGTGAAGAATTGATAGATGATCTACTGGAATCTGGAATACATGGAAACCGGACTGGCTGTGAAGTACCACTCCAAGAAATTCAAGAACTTGAAAGCATTGCTAGTCATGATCTTTCTGGGAGATCTCTGTGGGCTGTTTTTGAACCCTTCTCACATAATACGATTTCTTAAATTTTGCCTTGTCACTCATTCAGTTTCCTTTCATGTTTAGATTCTAAGTTCATGTTACAGTTTCATGCGTATGTTCATCTTTGTAGAGTTTTCCTTTGTTTGAATTCTGCAAATACTGATCTTTGAGTTCTGTACACTTTCGTATGTTTTTTTTTTTTTTTTTTTTAATTAAAGCTATAATAAATATAAGACGGCAAAATTTGCCAGTGTTGTTATGTGTGGCTGCGCTGAGTTCGTGTGACTGGCCACATTCAGGATGGGTTGTCGCACTGGAGTTGCTTTGGGCTAGGACCGAATAGCTTCTTCATTTGCACTAATTCATCAACAGCTGCATTTTGGAACCTTAAAGTCCATGCTGCGGCCACCTAGAGTTGTTTAGACCTATAAAATCTTGTATGGGCCTAGGCCCGAGCGACACTGTGACCGTCAATTCGTTCGTGGCCGCAACTGGTCAGTTGACTCTATTCATGTGGTTGATGGTACAAAAGGTCTTTAGAATGTTTTTTGTTTGTTTGTTTTGTTTTTTTTTTTAATTTGGTCAATAGGGTGTTCATAGATAGTGAAACAACCATTCCTCATGACTCCCAAAGTGACCACTGGATAATGAACATTTAATACCAATGCGACAGGTTTCAAAACTGAACAAATATGTCTGTGGACTTAGCATGGTTAACTTAGAGGTATGGATCTAACTAATGGACATGTATGAAAGAAAGCTTTTCTCAGGGAAATGAAAGCTTAGGAAAAAGAAAAGCAGAACTATCAAGTGGAAAGGCGTGCAACAATAAAGGCTAGAACCAGTTCTGCAGAGCATTTCAACATAACTTCGGCATGCAGCCACATGTGTGCATTAGATTTTGGCTTGAGATCACACATGAGGATACACAAATGAACACAAATGATACGCAAAAATGCCAGGCTGGACTTGATCATTTGCTGTTGTCGATCGTACATACATGGATATGTTTGGTGAAACACATAGTTCTGCTTTGTCGTCCTTACTGAATTATAGATATGAAAAGATAATAGTCACATCATTTGATAGATACACACACACCACCATAGGACATATATTATATTACCTTTTGTTGTTTATTATAGATAATAAAAACCTTATGGCTGTGATACAAAGTTGCTCATATAAAGAGACCAACAGGTAATGCTGACATCATTCTTTTTAATACGATTTTATCTTCTTGGCATACACATGGATTACATCATTTCCCTTCTCCAACTCACCTATTCCACCATTTTTTTTTTTCAAATGGAAGGTCATGTTCCATAGTGTGGGTTTTAAAAATGTAGTTCGCATGAATTATTATTTCTTTGCAGTTTTACTTTTCAGCTGAATTGTTCAGCTCACTGTTTAAAAGTGTTTTACTTGCTGGTTAGTGACTTTGTTCTTTGATACAGTGATGGAAGAGGAGAGGGTAATTGAGTTCATCATATCAGTCACTTGCATTGTCTTCTCTCATCTATCCTTTTTTCTTTCTTCAATTTCATCTGAAATGTTTACGTTTCTGTTTAACATCTTTCTTTATGGATTATCAGGTGTATGAATTTTGACAAGATGGGAGTGTTTTTACTTGGAAGTTTTACCACACATCTGTATTTTAATAGTTATAATGGGAAGAATAAGGTCTAAGCACTGCCTTAGTAAGCTGAGAATGTCTTTGTATATAATGAAGCTGTCGATTGTTTCTTTAGTATTACATACAGCATTTCAATTCAAGGAGTAGAATGTGTGCATTAAGTAACTGTGATTGGTCAGAAGAAATTGTTTTGGGTTTTGAAGTATTTTTGGAAATTTGCCTGGACAGTGGCATCTTTGCCTACTCTTCATCTGATTTTTTAGTAAGTCTTTGACATTGTGTAACTAACATCTGGTAGGACCTCCAAAATATATTCACCTTTGTCTGGGAAGACTGGACATTGGGCTCTCCTAAACGAGAAACGACGAGACCATTGAGTCACCGAAAAAAAAAAAGGGATTTTTTTCTCTGATCTCTCTCACGGTATTATTTGTATTAATGACACTTTCGTCAAGTGGCGGATATCTAACCTCTTGATGGCGACCCCTTCTTGTCATTACTTGAGGGTCTTCTCTGCTTTTTTTGAGGGACTGATCCTTGACAGAGATATAATGGTCAATTTGACAGGGTACCAGAAAAATCCGGGGACACCGACATTATGTGGTTTTTATTTGGGACACCCTGATTTTTGTGTCTTTTTGATTTATATAATTGATTGATTTTCTGCTGTTTCAATTATTGAAAAACATATTGTTGTTGGATTTTTTTAAAAAAATTAGAAATAAAGATATGTCCACAAAAGTCATCTACCATCATTATCCTAGGACTTTGTGGTCACCCTGTATAACTTAAGAATTGTTCATCTCTTTTTTTTAAACTAAACAACTATTCGACTTTTTTTATGAATATGTATTTGATTATAGTGAGAGAGTAGAGACTATGGATCTTCAGATATTTCCATGGCTTAAATTCATAATCCAGATTTCTTATTGACCTATCTTACAACTTACATATACATGTACATGTACATTCTTTTAGAGTGTGAGGTGAAAGTTATTGGAGAGGAGGTAACTGATTTTTTTTAACCAATTTTATCTTTACTTACTCTGCTACTGATTATATATGTGGGCTTTTCATGTTGTATTTGAAATATGTGTTTTAATAACATCTTTGTGCATTCTTTTGTCTTGCTGGTTTCAATTTACATTGATGTCATAATAATTGTGAGGTGATTTGTACATTAAACAAGAATATTTTATAAGTATTTTCTTTATGTTGTTTGCTGTTGCATGAATGCAGAGATTGTGGCAGGTAACCGTGGGACCACAAACATTGTAAATGGGACATTGCATCCCAAAGAAGCTCATTAATGTAACTCTGACGGTAGCACAATTTGAGGTGTTACACAAACTAGAAATAAGGGAACAACATAAATCAGATGGGATTAGTAGGATCTTAATAACTGTTTTGCAGGTTTTGACCCATGCATTGTTCCACCTCTCAAATGAACACAAATATAAGATGAGATGAAAAAGGAAAGAAAATTAAGAAGAGAAGAGGAACAAAAAGATAAGACAAGACTATGGTGACTGACAAGACTATGGATTACATAAATGTAAAATGTAACTGTTGTAAAGTAGTAAAATGTAACTGTTATAAAGTAGCAGTTATTAATATTGAAATTTCCAGAATCACAACACTTTTCTGGTTACAATTACATATTTGTAAATTTGTGGATAAAAGAGCTCAGATAGGCTTATGATAGCTAGTAGATGAATCTCTCGGTGATATATTATTATTCTTTGTTATACACTTATACATACTGAAATATGACATTGTTTTTCATGAGCATATAGATGCAATTATCTTTTGATTACTGGTGAAAAATTAAATTCTCCAAAAATCATGGGCACACAAGAATTTTTTTAAATGTGAAAGTAGATAATGCTTTTGCTAAAATGGGGAATTTTTATGTGAAATTAGTGTTTTTGATATTGATGTTAGAAAATATTTAACTGAAATGAGGAATTTTTATGAAAATTGTTGTTGTTCTTCTTGTTTCTTTTGTTGCTGTTGTCTTTGACATTAGAGAATACTTTGGTTGAGATGAAGTTTTTGTAAAATTAATGTTTTTCAGCAAAAGGAAATATATTGCTTGCCTGAATGGTGAAGTTTCATTGTGGAATAAGTGCTTTTTTGCAATTAGGGAATACCATATACTTTGATTGAAGTCAGAAATTTTTGAGTGCTTTGAGTTGATGTTACTAACTATATCACTGTTCAGAGCCAGTTTTGTCTGAAGCTGTAACGACTTTCTGTTCAGTCAAAGAAATTATCTTTGATTTCATGTTCAACATGCATTTTATGTGTTCAATTTCACATTTGCCAAAACCACCATCACTAGACCCAGGAACACATTGTCCTAGGCTATTTGCCTGATGTTCTCTCAAATTACCAGCTACTTATATGATTGGGGCTTGCTGTTCTGTTAATGTTAGATATCCATAATAATGTGATTACTACAGTGTATCAAAAAAAAGAAAATACTTAACTACTAACTTCTAGTACTAAAAAATGGATTTTTTTGTATGATTATTATATGTACATATAAAAACCTTAAATATATATATATATATATATTGCCCAGTATATTTACAAGGCCTTTCTTGACCCTGGAAAAGAGCTTACATACAAAGAAAAAAAGCCTAGTTTAATGGAGATCAAAACACGGGGGAAGTATCGGGTAATCAAGAACGCCAGTTTCCTCAAAAATTGACTCTGATTGCTTCGTACCGTTTTGAATTTCTGGTACTCACATATTTCACATAGTTACAATCATGCATTATTGTGGAAAAACTCTGTGTTGAAGAGCTGAGCAACTTAAGTAGGCATTGCTATTACTACTTTCCAAGTAGAAAGACAAAATCAGAGAATTCAGAATGGTGTAACTTTTTAAAATATCGTTTTTTTATTATTATTGGTATTTTATTTATATATATGTTGTCCTGATGTTTTAGTAAACCTTGCCAACGCACATGAATAAATCGGTGTTCTTTTTATGCATCAGCGTTGACCAGTTTGTTGTTTTCATTGTAAGTTGTTTTATCTCTCTATAAATCATTCATCCGTTCATTCTTTCACTGGATAATCAGTTAAAATCACTGGATAAGACTTGTTAAGGACGTAGTACAAGTTATGTATTTGATTTGTTTCTCCACTGATAGCAATTGATATTTATCTAATTATCAGTTTATCTGCCGATCCATTCATCTACATTTATTTAAGTTATCCATCCATCCATCCATCCATCCATCCATCCATCCATGCATCCATCCTTTCATCCAACCAGCCAGCCAGTCGACCG
>JBCEWB010203723.1:0-24534 GCA_039654565.1 Peronia peronii
ATCTATCTATCTATCTATCTATCTATCTATCTATCTATCTATCTATCTATCTATCTATCTATCTATCTATCTACTTGTCTGTCTTGTCTATCTGTGTCTGTCTATCTGTCTGTCTGTCTTTCTGTCAATCTACCTAAAAATCTACCCGTCCTTCTTATCTTTCTACTTATCTGTCTACCTTCTGGTTGCCCATCAATATCTTTGGTGTTAATTCAATAGTAATGTCACTAAAGACAAACTATTTTTAGAATGTTTCCTAATATCTATCTCCTCACCATTCTTTGGAAGAGAGAAAGAGAGAGAGAGAGACAGAGACAGAGAGAGAGAAATATTTTTCTGCCAATTAATAAAACTAATATTATCTGCACATTCTATATACAATAACAACCCGCATCTTGTATTTCACAATGACACCACCTCTACTCCACATCATTACTGCAGCTTATACATTTTGAAATGGTCACTTTGATCAAATAAATCTTCTGTGTCTAATGAAGTTTGTGGAATGAAACTTCGCATGCGCATTATCATCTACAAAACGTTATAAGTGTCATTTTTAATCTAAGAGATGTCTTCGAGATAGCGAATTTCGTTATTTGCGAACAATAAAATATAAAATTTCTAATCTTGTTCACATGCATACGAATATTGCTAGGTGTACATTACCTTATTGTTGTTTTCTTCCACGTTCACCAGTCATCCATTGATGCACACCAAATTCATACTTAATGCACTACGTCGTATTTTCTGAGATAAAGGGATAGACTTTCACAATGTAATGTAGTTCACATTGAATCTCAGGTTTGTGTGCATAGCGCTGATGTAGATTATTACAGACAATGCTGTTATCTCACTTCTTTTTTTTTCTTTTTTCTTTCTGTGTTTTCTACAGTTGTGAATTCATAGTTTAAGTGTGTTTCGGTTGTGCGCTCTCCCCCACCCCCATCCCCAAAATGTAGTCTGTACAAACCATTCGGAATATCAAATAGAAATATTAGGAACTTGTTTTCTAGGAAGCGTAAAGGGTAGTTATACTTATTCAGGAAAAGGAGATGATACTGCACTGCTAAAACCACAGTTAAAAACTTCCTGCTTGGCATTGAAACCAAACGCAAGGTGGTTCCGCCTACGGTAAAAATAGACCTGTTCCCGGAATTTCCCTACCGATAGTAGGTCTATTGAATGCAGACATTTCAGTTTCCACAAGACTTTTAAAATGGCAGTGTTTGCACCTTGCTGACGTCCTCACGCTCAATCTGAAACACCTCTAGTCTATGATATTTATGAGATACCTTAGTATGATATTTTCTGGATTTATAGAGCCTCTTAAAGCAAAACAGTATAATTAGTCATTTTTGTTTGAAATAATTGTTACTTTTCTGTTGCAGATTTCCCTTTTTTGTGGTCTGTTTTATTTGAATCCCCTCAGAAAATGAGCCATCTTAACACTTCAAGCTTTCTGGATCGTTCTTTTGAGGTAAAGGGGCATGCCTTTATCTGTATAAATATACTCATTTTCTTTTGTCGTTTACTGTAAACATTATAATGTTTTCTTGGAATCCATATCAAAGGCCATAGTTTTTATTGAGCTCAGGTAACGGATTTCGTAAATACCATGATTTATGACTTTGAGAAAAATAGATTTTGAACGTTTATTCCAATTAAAGAGCACACACAAAATTTCACAGATACTGATGCACTAGAAGTTGTCAAAATGTTCGCCCAAAGTGTACTACTTCAAAGTCGACAAGCTATAACTAAGATTCCTGGATGGGAAATGACTTATAAATAAACTATACATTACAGACGATATCAAGAACGTGTAGGCGGACGGATAAGTCTTTTGTAATCATGAGATAATGAATTTTATGCAATGTATAGTAACCAAGCCATTATGTCATTGTATTGATCAAACTTAAAAAACAATTTTTTAAAAAAGGCATTTAGGAATGGCAAAGAAACAACATGATAAAGCATAGTGTCCAGTCCTTGATATTCCCTTAGTCAAGCTCTTACTGAACGTATTCAACCTATAAGAAAGATAGGCAACATTCAGATTCGTAGACAAACATTTTCAATGGTAATGGAGCCTAGCCTACAGGCTGATTTAAAAGCGGAATAGAGAGACAGGATAAAAGATGATAGTAACATGTTATCTTATACTCTGTGCTACTAAATCAAATTTTAACTTTGCGCCACGAGGTTGTCGGATTGGTACACACTGTCGGCACGAAGCTAATCTATAAGCATTAAAAGCAAAAGAAAAAAAAAGCTGGAGGGGGGGGGGGGGGGTAAGAGAGGGCTGGGGAGAAGAGGCCTTGATCTTGCTGATGTTATACTTAAGTGAACCGAAGATGTGATTGAGTAAGACAGTTATAGGAGCAGAGTGTGGGGTAAGAACAGATCTTCGGAGAGAAGAAGGAAGACGAGGTTTTATGGCGGCGGAGATCAAGGAAAGAGGCAATTATTGGAGATGGATATTGGAGATTGAAACTATTTAACTGAAGAAACCAGCAACTAGAGCTTTTAATACGTTGTCAGATTTCCTCACCACTGAAAATAGGACTACGTTTCAATATAATGTATTCAAGAAAAACAGATAATGCTAAATCGTGGAAAAGCAGAGACAAACCTCCCTGGAACATGCAAACTTTTATTAACCTTAAATTAATGTGCCAAGTCATTTTGCACGATGTTTTTAATCTGAATGGTTAGATTTGAAAGATACAAATATTTGACTTCGTTAACTACAGAATGAACAACAACAACAAATAAATAATGAATAAAAAAAAATAAAAATAAACATACAACTCTAACATAAGACCCGGCTACGTTTCAATCTTCACAAAACGTTTTTTTTCCTTGAAAATTTCGCTTCGAGAAAATAGAAATTAAGTTCTCTGATTTTTCTTTGGAAGATATACTGAACAAATCACATATTTTTTATTTTTTTCTGAGAACGAAGTGGTTACAACAAGCTGACTATATAAATTGTGCGGGAGTTTGTATTTGAATAAGTGAAGAATACTTAAACTGTGAAGAGATAGACGTCTGTAGAAATCGTTAGAATTAGTGCTCACATAAATTTTCCGCTGCAATAGATAAATCTCGTTTCTGAGGTTTTGTAAGTCAGAAAATTTTGGCCGTGTACTCAATGAACAATAACAATCTAAGAACTGAAAATATACCATTTTTCCTTTAAAATAATAATAAGAAAAGCAGATGAAGTAAGGAAATGAATATAATTTCATCATCACTGCGTATAAGATGTTATTCTGTGTTGGAATGAGAACATTGATATTAAAACAATAATGTGTGATTGTCTTTGCTTCCATTTTCTTTCTCTTTCCGATAGAATGATAACAACTCACTTTATGTCATTAGTGAAATCATTTAGTACTTATTTCTTTCCTCAGACTTTCTGGCGATTGCTTGCTCTTCACGAGGATTACAATGCAGCTCATCACACTAACACTTTAACTGCCAGTGGGATTTAAGTCTTCCTGGAATAATTTCGAATACAACTATAATATCTCAGTGTCTACTGTATTCTACAGCGCCAATTCATTCGCTACTCAGTTTCTTTGAAGGAAATGGAGAGAAAAATTCTTTGTAGCAAATATCAGTGCATAGGTGAATTGCTAAACACAGTCTTTGAAAAGGAAGATAAAACTTCAAGGATCAGAGGTATAAAGAAATAAAAACATGACTCAGGTGCACAAAAGGTTACAGCTAACGATCGTGTGAGACAGGTTACTGGTGCAGAGAAAGCGGATGAATCATGATTAAAGGGCTAAAGAAAGGGACAGAAGAAGTAATATGATATTGACTAAGACAATCAAATGAAATCGTAAGACCTACAAAATAAAACGATTAATCACAAAAACAACAACAACAACAACAAAACAAAACAAAAAAATATGGAGGAGGGTGAAAGGCGGCGTATATATATCTGAAGAAAAAAAACTGACCAAAACAACGTCTCATGTGACGTCAAATTTTCAGTCTTAAGCCTTCATTTAACCGAGAAAATTAGGCACACGTGAAATCACAGAGTCAGCTCCAGTAATCCTGAATACCAGTGCCCTACATTCTCTACAGAAAAGAGAGTCACGAAAAAGTCACCGTGTCAATGCAAATATATCGCACAACAGCCCTATCTACCAAATAACAACGAGACTCGTGGATATTGACCGGTGGCTATTCGAACACAAATAGCTTTAAGTTGCTCATTTGAAAAAACTGTCCCTCTGAGCCGGGCACCGATGGCTGTGATGGTGGATTGGGTAACAAACCTCTGGGTGTCGGGAGGGGTAAGTCTATCCTTGCGCTGTCTCGGGCCGGCAGCGGGTATTTCTCGGTCTATCTTCCCCGAGAAATCCTCGATATCTTCGCATCTGACATTGGCCGATCGGATTTTCTACTGAGATCCTGGCTGATTTGTTTACGTATCCAAACTGCCGTGATTACCGCTTAAGCCTGCGTGCCAAAGGTTCGCACTTGCATTAGCATTCGATGAATCTCAAGCAAGGAAACAACCTCTAACTGCTTGGCTTTTTTACTAAATATTCTTCTGTCCATTGAAAGACAGACCTCCGCATGGCAACATGTGCTAAGCCAGACCTCAAACACCATCGCCTTTTGGTTAAAAAACAAAACAAAACAAAACTGATTTTATTGTTGTTATTGGTGTTTGAGATATGTGTAAAATTTGTTCCCGTACATACTGTGATACTTTGAAACCATATCTATCATAAGAATATTATACTCGACATTCAGATTTAATGCAAATGGATGTAAAACCCAGCTAACGACAAACTGCAATCGCTTGCTGCAACTTCTCGGACAAGTTCAAGTCCCCTGGCATTAAAACTTCAGTCCTGCTCGATCATGCGTGCACTTATTGGCGTTTGTGCCGACACTTATCGACTAATTTGTGATAACGGTCATGATCAACTGAACAGCTCATTACTGATAGTCATCGATAAACCACATGCGTTTGCGATTCCAATGCAAATGTTTGCCACCGGATGAACTGTGCAAAATCAGAATACAGTGGTTCTCACTGCTTACAGTCTCTCATGATTCACAAAGTGGCTTTTCTTACCCTGTAGTCTCCTTTTATCTCATTTCTCAGAGGATTTTTTTAAAAAAAAAGGGCAATTCTCAGACTGGAAGACTTTCGGCGAGGAGCTGACCATGTTACGTGTCCAGACTACTGAAAATAAAAAAGTGAGTCACCATCGATTGGAACCCTCAGCCAAAGTGACCAACACTCATGGCTGCTGAGCCCAGAAGAATGTTCCAGCATCTTTCATTATCTCTGTTTGAATGCTAATGTCTTTCGATGGATAATAGCTTAGGGTGTCTAAGTTAGTGGAAATCAATGACATCATTTTTTATTATATGAAACAGACGTCTCTATGATTGCGTTTCTTGTTTCGGCATCAACTAAGTTGGAATTTATTTCGTGATCCACAATTTCTACACGTTTTTTTTGTAGAATATTCAGCCTGAAAAGAAGTGAGATAAGTATAAATAAGTATTTAAACATCCCCTTATTATTGTACACTTAAGACGCCTCTAAGGCGGACGTAGTTCCAACAGTGATATTTCATATTCTCCTATTTTTTCCGTTCTTGATCTGTGCCTCACAAAGACCACAATGCGTATGTCTAGACTTAAGATGATGCTGATCCATTCAACAAATGAAGCCCCAGAAGACGACATAAATTCGTGCTCTGTAGCAAACTTTACAAACATTTGCTTTCATTTATTTATTTATTTTTATATATCTGCAGGGTCCAGTGAAGTCTGAATTGGTTGTTTCTTATTTTTACACCAATCCATCCGCCATCCATCCTTTTTACAAAAAAAAAAAAATCATTTCCAACAGTTATTTGCTTCTCTGTTCTCTCCTTTATAAGATTTCAGCCCCACGGGTGATAACATTCTCTGATGCATCTTTTTCGTAACATTCTTGCTTGGCCTCGCTGAGATCTTGTAACTCTTCACTTATATGTCGACATGGGTGAAGAATATAGATTTGCACCGCAGAAAGTATCGTCTGAATGCAACGCCACCACACACTACTGTCATTAAGATGGGTTGCATGATGAGGCACAGGAATGATTCCTTTGATCTAGGGTAAGCTCGACTGCATTTTCAGAACCTATGTGCCATTTACTTGGCTTAATTGTTTCCAGTCGCTCCAGTTTCGGACAGGGGAGCCAGTCAAGTACTCAACAGCTGAGGTATCTGCCTCCATAAAGGAAGCGTCACCTGCTCATCATGAGTCAACCGGTGCAAATGTTACTGCTCCTCGAATATACGAGGTTAGACCATCGACTCTTTTGATCTGACGAATAAGAAGATAATGAATGCGACAGATTGATTGTACATTTTTTAAACTGAATAGCAACAGTCACAGTTAAGAGTAATAGTTTTGCTTGGCAGCCAAATTACGTTCTTTTGCTGGCACCAGATATCTTGATTGGGCAGGCACTTTGAAGGAGGCAATGTCTCGCCCTTGTTCTTTCTGTTGAAACAAATGCAATGCAACTTCTGGTGATATTCATGATGCTCCCCTCCCCCCTCCCTCCTCCCCCAACGAAATAGTTTTTCTGTCTCCATGAAACTTTACGAAAGATTAAAAAAATATGGCAAGAATAATATACATGTTCTAAAAGCCAGTCAATGACAAGTGTACCAAATATTTAGTGAACATTCGTTGGCATAGAAAGTTCTTATAATTTGATAATTTATCTTGTTGATTCAAAATATGAACAGTCTTGGCTCAAAGCAAACCCCTATTATGGCCTGTATAAAAGTATTTCAAAAAACTTTCCAAACTAAAACCTTTCTGCCGCTCCTGTGAAATTTGTAAATAGCAAATCGCATGGTCTCATATCAAACATCAATAGGTCATAAGCATGTTCCTCACAACAACCACAACGACGACAAAAGGAATGACAAAGACATTTCTATTTTGCTCAGATAGTTTTGTACTATCATGAAAGACACGCATGAGATTTGAGTGCCAAAGCTCTCAGTCCTATTTCACGAGGAAACAGCATTAAATCTCTGTTGCCGTCATTTCCAGGGATGAGGAAACATTTCAGGGAGGTAGGGGATAGGTGGGGTGTGGAGGGAGTGGGGTGGGAGGGGAGGGGGGGGGGCGATGAGGCGTGCCTTGAAATATGGCTTTTGCTTAAAAAAGAAAAAAAAAGATTCTGGGTTTTTGTTTCCTCTTGAAAGTTCTGCCTTTTCTGAATATTCTTTGTTCGTTTGTTGTGTTTGAATTTTACGGCGCATCAGCACGATTACGGCTACATTGCGCCCAGCACGATTGAATACTTTCATAAATTAAAATTTAACTAAAATACATTACTTTTATCCGGTAAAATTTAACTAAAAATATATCAAGGATATACATGAACATGTAAAAATTTGACGATCAAAGATTGTAAAGCGCAGTTAAAAAGGAATATTATGTGTGAAACATATGGCCGGTCTCACGTTTTCCATAGTTTTAAGTTATAGGCTGCATAATCCCTAAAAGACCCTCATCTGTCGCAAGAAGTGCAGAACAATTTGTGGCCTCGCTTTGTTAATCAAGATAACCTCCACCAGGAAGTTGAAAGGCGTATACAGAACGTAACGTAATCGTTTTGTTAAATAGATCCTTCTGAGAGGGACTCAGAAAGTGAACTTTTCGAGCGTCTTTTAACTCCGTGCAATCTAAAAGTATGTGTGCAACCGTTAGTTGACAGCTCTAAAGTCGATAAAAGTATGTTAAAGTCGGTGAAAGCAGGTCATACACTATGGAGATGTTTCTCTCCTGAGGAGAAAGGAATGAGTGAATTGAAAATGACTTTTACTCAGGCGGTTGAGGATCATCTGGTCTCGTCTTCGTAGCTGAGAAGATCCTGGCTAAGGTCCAATGTCTGACTGAATAAAGTATAATTTATTTTTAGTCTATTGACTCCATCACTGTTGCCATTTCAATTTGATGTACTTATTGATGATCTATCTGAGATCTGAATATGGCACTCTCTCGTCCAGAGATGCAGTCCCAGGCTTTATTTCTTGCAAAACGTACATGGCTCGGTACCCAGCAGAACGGGAATGCACGCTGTCCCCTGCTAAATAGACTTTGAAAGCGTTGCAGGAGCTCAGGTACTCTATCATCGCTGAAAGTGGGGTTATCAGAGAATGGAGGAGGGACGTCCCAGGAGTCTGAAAAAATAAGAAAGTTTTCATTGTGTAGATTTACTACTGCTATCTAGGGCGGTGTTGATGGCCATAGTCTCAACCGTGAAGATGGAGGATTTTGGATTTAGGCCGCTACATCAATTCCCTGGACTGAAAATGACGACGGCTTTATCATCCTTCGGTTGGTCTGTGAATAGATGCTCATAGTCGGAGTGATCAGAGATCCATCTTTTCGAGCATCGATTGAAAGTCCTCCTTGGGGCTGTCTTTGTGTTCGTGTCTGCGCTAGATCAAAGATGACTTGTGGTCTCTGGATCCTCCATGGCGGGACGCTCGGGAATGGATTAAATCTTACCTCACGTCACTTGATCCCAGCCTCCGCCAGCAAACACTGGAATCGGACCCCAAGGATGGGAGCGACACCGGACAGTCTCTTAAACATGCCCGCGAAACGAGGCTCAAAAACATGTTCATAGATAGGTTTTCACTGTATGGCTAAATTTTGACTCCAAATGAAGTCGCGGAGAGACGGTTCATTGATTGAGACGGTGGCTAAGACGATGGTGGTGATTTGCTGACCTCCGCGGGGATACTGATGAGCTGGGTGTCAGTGACTCATGCAGTGCCTTAGATCATTTCCTTTTCAGGGCAATCATCCAAGTCTCGGCTTCTGATTGCGCACCTAGAGCTGTTCAGTCTTTTGTGAGGCGTCACACTTATGGGCATGGCCGGGAAGGTTTTAGCCTTTCAGGAGTCCATTTGAATGGTGCCTAAGATTATCACTATTATTACTAAAAAGGATGGGGAGGATTCATCCGGTCTCTGTTATTTTCCTTTATGTGCCAAACTGGACCGCACACTTGGGGATTGGGGTGGGAGGTGTTTTGGACTTAGATGACATATGTTTGTTTTTGCTATCCTCATCACTATCGGATATCCAGAACTGATTGTGCCAGGACTACTCCAATGATATACTCCCGACGGGACACACAGGTAAGTCTCGCCAGAGCTGACCTAAGGTCCCGTTCCGCTAAAGAAGACAGAATCTGACCGATTGAATTAATTTGGACCTTATTCATCGGCCCGTCTTAGAGAAAGGCCCGGCCGAAACAGTGGGTTGGCTGGGGCCAGAGACGCCTCTGCTGGGGCACAGTCCTCAAACAGGCCGCATCAACTGCCAGGATTTCATTTTCTCTTGACGGGTCCATGCCACGGTCAACGGAGCGTTTACATTGTCATAGGGGAAACGAACAGATTTATGTTTTCATTGGACCGAGTACTGTGGGCGGTCGTGAAAGAAGAAGAGAAAAGAGATCAGGACAGAAGGGAGGAGTGAGGAAAGGGAGGACATGTCACCCGCGGAACCTTAAGAATGGCATTCCATGGGAGACACCCCTCCCACTGCGGTCTTTCATCGCCTGTAGAAGGAAGCAGAGAGGCTATGTATATGTACCCGGATCCACGCAGGGGTTTCGAATTTCTGAATATAAAAATAGGATTATGAGCCCCAATGGAAGGGTGGACATTGGGTGACCACTCTGGGACGAAATAAACTCACCATCGTGCAGAATATCAGTGTGAGCTTTCACCAGGATTCTAAAATGAATTTGCAGTTCTACTGCTTCAAAACACAGTTTGTGGGCTATCTGCTATATTACCAGTCAGCACACTCTTAGTTTTGACATGGAAAGAAATGAATCTTACATACAGACCTTCATGAGCTCTGTGAGAGCCTTTATGGTGATAGGGGTTAGGGATTAAAGTGCGAGAAAAATATGAACAAAGGAGAAAAACCCCACAGAAATATGGGACAGAGCGCTAATACCTGAAAAAAGGTTTTTGTAGGCTAAAAGTCGAATAAAAATAGTCTGCATGTCAATTTTTCGCTTGAAAAAAGTGTCTTCCTGACAAGCCGTCATTATTTTGCTGTCTGCTATTTTATTTCGGACCAAATCGAACCATATTTGGCATACATCATTTTCAGAACAAGACCAATAAATTTACTTATGTGCAGTCTATTCTGTTTGTAACATTTTGGAGAAAAATAGGTTTTTGTTATACAAAAAGATGTAATGTAAAATTTCACTAGATGGCATTTAAAAAAAATAATTTTATAAAATCTTTATGTGTACATGAAATAGGTAATTGTTTAGAAAATATGCCAGATAACAAGTTGATCCTCCTTCATCAAGTTCTGTTGATGTATGGCGGAGGAGAGGGATTTCAAAGATAGCCATTTCAGAGAAGACAAACGCCAAGATGGGGCGTTGCCATGGTAACCGTTCGAGAAAGTCTTTTTTTTTTTAATACCGAATCCCAATAAAAAGGTTAGAATTGTCGATCTGTAATAACAACAACAAACAAATCCTCTCCCCTTTCCCACCCTCCTCTTAAAGTGCTAAAGCAGTGAGCCGGAAAATAATACTCAAATTTCCTTGGATACCAAGGGCACTATTGCAAATGTGTTCATTTTTTGATGGTCAGATTATAAATGACAAAAAAAAATAATGCAAACTCCAAGACGTCTCTCGATAAGCTAAAACGAACAGAAGATCGTTGAGCACTCTAATAATTCTCTTTACAGCAAGATAGTCCATACATTGATATATCCCAGAAATTCAAAGATTCAGACACTGCAATCGAATTCCGTTCGCTCTCTTTATCCGATTTAATCAGATTAGATTTTCTCTTTTTGCTTACAATCTAAATCTAAAAAGCCAACAGAAGGGGGGAACTCTGATAGTCACGTCAAGGTTATTTGTGCAGTAAAATTATAACTTGTGTCGGAAAACAGAATGTTTTATTGTCAAGGATTTATAAGGATCATAGGGTAGGGCACTGTGTATAGTTTTGCAGAAGAAGAAAAAGAAGAAAAAATGGAGAACGAGCTTTATATTCTTAGTATTATTTTTTTAAATGTCTGTATGATCAAGGTAAGTGCACATGACACAGACCTTGGATCGTAAAAATGGCTTATGTTTTCGAGGGGCCATCATGAATTATTCATTTGCTTCTAGACGATTTTGTATGTAAAGACACAAAGACAGACAGACGTTAAGATGAATTTCGAATGATGGGATAACAGCTAGCGGGTTAAAACAAAAAGCAGGAAAAATGCGTTCAAGAACAGGATTGAGATTTTGAAGGGAAGAACAACACCCCCTCCCACCCCGACTCGACCCCAGAAATCTGTGCATGAATTATAAACACTCTTTCATCTTCTAGTGACTTAGCAGTAATCTGATTTAAAGATTTCACTCTAGATCTTATTATAATGTGTCGGATCATAAAACCATAAAATAACAATCATTAAAATGTGTTTACATGACCACTTGGCTCAGTCCGGTTTTCCAGACTGGAATTCTAAGTCGAACTGTGTAAAAAAAAAATATCTGAAAATTAGCATTTCAGACATGATTTTCAATTGCTGCAATTCAGTTCTCAGAAGATTAATAAAATAATCAAATGATGTCTCGCTATTACTGTATTTATTCTGGACTCATAGTTTTTGGCACATACGTTAGATTTCCGGGGAATACATTTGACTGACAATAAATTGAATAGGAAATGATATTGCTCTAAGGTTAAGTTAATAATCTTGAGAGAAGCCTCTCTTTATTTTCCGAACTGAGCAGAAAGGGAAGCAAGTAATGTTTGCTGAAATAAAGCTTTTACAGAGTGAGGAGTATCTGTTGGCATCAATTGCCCTTTGTATGTGTTACACTTGATGAACACGTTTGATATATAAACATCACTTTTCTTAATAGGCATCACTTTTAACATCTGTTACAACAAAAACAAAGAAAACATGTATTTGTTGTTACTGTAAATATAACTAATTCTTAGATTCATTCAGAGATCAAACATGACTGATGAAATTTACACCAATAGAACGCTGCATAAAACTTAGAACAATTAAATCGCCCCTGTCTAGTGATCGTCAAGGTTTTTTCTAAACCCTCGGGGCACACAATGCTTTGACATTTCTTGAAACTGATATAATCCGCTGAAACGAGCGAGTCAAACCTTGGTCCCAGGATAGATACAGCTGATCAATTTCTTTCTTTTCGGAAATGGCTGGGGAAAGAAATCAGAGTATTCAGCAACAAGATAAGATTGATCTCTCTCTCTCTCATACACACACACTATAGATGTATTCTCTCCACTGATTGAAGACAACACCTCAACTTACACTCCAGAGGCTGTCACAGTTTTTAAAAACAAAATGGTAACAGGTCTTGAAATCAATGCATAATGTTCATCATTATAATTTGTACATGTTTCCTCTCATAAAATATGTATGCTTTTATTTTTTATTTATTTTATTAATTTTTAAGTGTTTTGAAGCTTATCTTTATGTGTATTATGTGTATCACACTTGGTTATAGGTGCTTTTAAAAATGATTTGATTGGTTCGTTACTTTAGAAAAAAAAATTCGTGGACAGTGACAAAAATGTTAAAATCCGGTCAGTTTCTGCCTCTCCTTTACGAAAACTGAAGTACAAACTTCCTCTTTCTTTTTAATGCCTTTCAAAAGTGGGGGAATACGTCTCAATCAACTTTTCAAAATAGGAAACTGTCATGTAAACACGTGCAAAAAGTATTGCCAGCCTCACAGAGACACATAGATTGCAGTTATAATGACACCACATTTATCTGGTAGACAATTATTAATGTTGTTACTTGCAGGAATTAATTGCATGATCATCTACCTAACTGTTCTGATGGCTTTTCATATGCAACTCCAACATTGTGGCCCGAGAAGAACTCTAATATTTAATGACCAAGAGTTAAACAAGCCACGTTCGGGTTCACACGACACCATTCTTGTGTGCCTTTCCCTGTCCATTTCTTCTATCTCTTTTTCTTTCTCGCCATCTTCACTTTTCCCCCTCCCCTTTTCCCTTCCCGCCGCCCCCCCCCCCATCTCTTTCTTTCTCTGTATGTGTTTCCGATTTGGCAGCTTTATATATAAACCATTGTTTGGTCTGGTGTTGTGCAACATCTGATAATTAATGTTGAAAGAACTTTGGACATTCCTGTCCCACCTTATTAGAGCCTCTCTTTCCCCCTTCACCCTTCTTGCATTCTTCTTTCCCCATTAGCTTGGTCAGAACTGTAAATAGACGCAATGAAAAATACGATAATCAGTGTACTAGCAGTAAAGTTATAGGTCAAACTATATCTATCCAATAACGCCGTCTACCATTGTCCTCGTTGCAGACAGCTCAGATGCTGATGATGAAAATGCAAAGTATAGACAGATAATTCTATTAACGGTGTGAACCATAAAAAGATATTTCGGAAAAAGAAAATCAGTCTAATGTAAAGATAAATTGATAGTCCTGTATTGTCTAAACCATCAAAATGTCAGTTGTAAAGGGAAACAAACCAAGCCAACATAAAAGCCAACTTTCAGGCATGGCATCTTTAGACACATTTCGGACGAAGGTATGCAGTTCCATAGCGTGTGATTCTCTTGTTTCTTGCATGTAAGTGTAAAAGAGTAAAGAAAGAAGCAAAACAACAAGAGCTCTTGAAACCACACTAACTGAATATAAAATCTTTTAAACGGAACAGATATGGCACAGATGTTTGTAAATGAACAAACTAAAATATTTAGGTGGCCTGGGAAATATCACATATTTATTTATTCAGGTTTATAGGATTTAGATATCCGAGGTTTGACAGTCGCTCTCATGTACAACTAATTCGGTGATATAAGAAACACGGTGTAGAAAATTTCCACATAATAATATATATATATATATATATATATATATATATATATATTTTCTATAATTGTGCCGATTGCTCCTCGCAGTCAGAATTTTAATTGTGATTATCTAATGTGCCAAGCTATTTACAGTATTAATTTGTCTTATGATCTTAAAAGAATAGAACGTACTTAGTCCATATCGAGTCTTCCATGATATTTTGATAAGGTGGACTGAATTTTATTAAATCTCTACCCTCCTATCATCGATGGAGCATCGTTTAAATACATCTTCAGCAGAAACACTGGACAAGAATGTGGTGCAGTGGAGAAAAGAGTCACACCTCTGTTAGTGGCGTGTTAAAAAAGGCCCAGAACCCAGCAGCGATCTGTATCTTCGAACGTTCTATTAGTGATACCACGAATAGCCAACAATAACATTACGCTCGTAGTTGAAAGATCATAAAACCCCCACAGGTATCTCCAAACCGGAGTTGGCTGCTGCTGAGATGAACCGCTAGAAGAGGTGGCTCCCTGCTGTTTGATGGGCTCTACTTTTGGCGAGATGTGGGGCAGCTCTGGTACAACAGGAGTGTCAGAGATAGCTAGGGGAAATCCACACCTTTCTCGGACCCCTATGTTTTCCGCAAGGAAATAGTATTGGAGTGATCGAGCAGTGAACTTGTAATCTTTAATGTCTTACACCGTGCTGCTTACTACTCATCATTACCAGCCTTATCTGGTGCCCCGCCACATGGTTTTGGCCTATATGATTCTCTATGACCTGTTTTCTCTTACTGGTATTAATGTTCCGTTTTGCCCTATCAGATCGCCGATCTCCTCATTTAGTAACCTACTTACTACGTTAAAGTCACGCTACATTGAAGGATTTGTATACCACTACAAGTTACTGTCGATCGTAAGTTCATTTGCTGTGTGATGTGCGATTTATCTGATTAGATGTTTCATTTCAAACAGTCTTCGAAAACAAGCATTGGCGGTATTCAAGTTCAGCATGTATATGTCAATGTTTTGCGCGAATCTATGCCAATGTGATCATAGCTAGGCGTTTCAATTTAAATGCAAGAAAACAAAATCCCAGTTTCTTGAACTTAAGCTTCATTAGCAGTATGGCTTTGTTTAAGCCTCTCGACCACATATCTCTTTACAAGCAACCCAAACGTTTGGACCATCGAGTGAGCCATTGTGAATGAAACATAACAATGTTTATGAGCTAGTTTGTTAATCTGAACAAAACATAACGGATTAAGAAAGACACCATAGACTAAAAAGCTTAGCATAATTCCTCACTAACAGATACCCAGTCGTTATAGATTTTCTTCCCAAGCAAGCCATTTGACCAAGAGAATTTGGTTAATGAAGCTTATTTTCGAGTCCGGGCAGCCAACTACATCTAGATAAATTCTTTGGTAGGTGTCGGTAAATGAGAACCCTGAGGCAGTTGTGCCACGGGTTAATTTTTTTTTTTCATTTTTTGTTCTGTTTTCACTCCATCCATACAGTCAAAATCATCCCAGCCACATGTCAAGGAATAGCAGCATAAAATGGAACAATCACTCTCTATTAGGTGTGACTCCCATGTCTGTTCTGAAAATGAAAAGTCTGTCAATTTTACCTTGGACACTCATAGATATACAAACTCACACACGAGCGCGTATGAGCACATTCACACAGACTCACGGCCGCACGCACACGCAAACACAAGCTTACAAGCAATGCATACACATGCAGAAACACGTATACAGGCTGCAGGTTCATTGTCGTGCAGGGTGTCGAAATAGCTTCATTTAAACTAAGTTAATTAAATGCAGATTGCAGCCTTTAGAGAAAAAAACAATGTACAAAATTACTCTATTTTCAAATATTTGCCAAATAATCACTGCCGCAGGGGATGCACATAAGGCATAATTGATGAATCGGAGAGGGCACAGCAAATGTCTCTGTGCTGACAGGCTGATTAGTGTCACGAAATGTGACAATCAATGTCTGAGAACAAAATATGACATGGATCTGAATCATCATCGTCATTTTCTCTTGGTATATATGTACACTCGCGTTAAAAAAACAACACACAAACAAAAGACAAAAAAACACACACACACACACAAAACAAAACAAAGCAATCCTCCCCCCCAAAAACAACAACAACAACAACAAACAAACAAACAAATACACACACAGAAAAAGACAACAGTGAAATGTAGCTGTTTAGCAATGGAAAAAGGAAAAAATGTGAAAGGGATGAATTTATTAACGGCATTAAATAAAGCAAATGTGAGGCGATAATACAGAGTCAAGAAAATTTCGGTGATGAGAACATGGACAGTTTTTCCTTCTCGGATGAGTATCAATTTTAATATCATTGTCTGTATCAAAGACTTTCAAGCTTTTAGGAGCTTTGATACGATGACACCATGTCATTGTAATCTTTAACAGCGATCGAGCAAAACCTCATTTTAAATGACATGGTTAAGATGGCACAATAAAGAACTCCCTTCGAGGAAGCCGAAACTTAAAAAAAAAAAAGAAAAGAAAAAAAAGAAAGAGCTGGCTTATTCAATCTATTTTAGTTTTCCGACAGAGGCGTGATAGACATTATGTGAGAGGTAGCCGATATTGGTTTCTGTGTATTTCTCTTATGTCAAATTGTTTTGACTTGAGGGTTTTTCTCTTTATATTTTGACGTGATTTAGCAGGTTAATAAATCACTCAGAATTCGAAGAGACTCTTGGTTTTGAGATAGACGACTGCACGGCATCAGTACGGCACATGAGCTGGGTCAGACGGCGCTCAGGCGCAATATATCTCTTGAAGTGTCAAGACCATATCTAGCCCAAAACAAGCTCATTAATTTTTACATGAAAATTCTTTTCTAATATCACTTTCATATTAACTCACCATAAGGCATATACTGTCATTTCTTCATCTGAATACCATTAATATTATCATAGAAATCCAGACATGCCAGAACTTTGTATTGATACAGATATATTCGTGAAGAATATTCTTTCGAGAATGTTCCAGGACTTTCGTCATATAGCTCTCCTGTGCTCTAACTCATAATTTGGTTACAGAGGTAGTAAAACTGTTTCACTTATTCCTCACTAGCTGTCTACTTGATCCTCCACCTCATCTGTTCATCCATAGAAGAAATTGGCGGAAAGGAATGACTGTGAACTCTGCTACCATAGTGCATATTTGAGGTGTTTAATCTTAAAAAAAAGAAAGAAAGAAAAAACAAACAAACAAAAAAGCTTGAAAATGAGGCAGTTACTTTACAGTGATCTATGAGTTCCTATTCACAAAATGAGAAAACCTTAGGAGACATGCTTTTTTTTTTTTTGTAGCCATGTCAGGAGAAGATAAATGATGAAACATTTAATTACCGAAGTAAACTGGACAAAAGAGCAAATAGCTAACATGGTAGACACCTCGGAGTCATGGGTTTGAGTACGGATTGATGTGAAATGTTGAGAACTATGGGGAGTAAAGTCAGACTGAGGGAAATGATCGACAAAACTCTACACCGGACATCTGATGATGCAGTGACGATGATGGTGATGATGGCTATGGTAATGACAGTGATACGTGACAATAATGAAAAATGGTGATGATGAAGTTGATGCTACATGATGATGATGATGGCAATGATAATGCTGCTGATAAATGATGATGATAATGATGATGATGATGATGATATACATACCAAACGAATAAAAAAGACTGGGAACTGAAAAATCTTACATATCTTTGTGACTTTTGTAAATCAGAAGGTGTAAAATTCTAACTCTAGATATTATACTATTTTATCTATTAAAAAACAACACTGGAAACTCTCTCCTACATAATAAACAAGTCATTTAGTTAACATTTTCTTTTCGATACTGCAACTCCCTATTTACATTTTTATGTGTCTACTTTATTGCCCCGAGGAAGAGCCAAGATAGCTTACAAATTTGGCACTTACATTAGTTCTGCATATTACTGTTTGATTTTTAAAAATGTATTTGATTAGTTATCTATTGGACAGTTCTCTTATATTTTATAAAATGGTGATGATGATAATAGTGAAACGAGACAATGTTCATGTTTTCTTTTCTCTTTTTTTTTTTTCGCTCAGACAAAGAACTAACCTGTTTGAAACTTTGACAATTTATTTATTATTTTATCTTTTTTCACATTTGTAATTTTTTCTGAACTTTTAGTTACCGGTCGCCAGTTATTTGTGGTGGTCAAAGTAATATGATGAGATAGTGATAGTGGTAATGAAATTGAAGTGACATTATGGGCTAAAACGTTTCACTAATAAATATAAATAAATAACAGATATGGAAGGTTAAATATCTTGAATTTAAAGACCATTTCTAGGATGTCAACATTTCGAACCTATCTGGCTCTTCATCAGGTCAATGTAGATTTATGATGAGCAACTTGATAGGTGATGATGACGATAAACTATATCTCATTATCATTAAAACAATAAGAACCATAGCTCTTAGATCAATAAAGAGTATATTCTGTTTCTCCCATTTCGACAAGACGATTTTTTTTTCTTTTTAAGTGGTTTCTTTCAAAACACCAGTATATGAATGACATACGGAATGACCAAGGCACAGAAAACATCTGTGACAAAATGGGCTAGAAAGCGTGCAACATGAGTACAGTTCCAGTTATTTAAATTGCGGCTTAAAATTACCCATAATTATGGTGATGAGTACATGCGGGTATAAACGTTACTTATTAGGGAGTGATATTGATAAACTAAAGTATTACACGTATCTATGTATGATTTGTAATAAAATCGTCCGAGTTTCGCAGGTTACCTTAACATATTTTTATGAATGATCTATTTTAATGAAGATGTACATAGGTAAATTCATATTTCTAGTGCCTTCATGTTGTTTTTCACTATTCACGTGACTATCCAGTGATTTAGAGTGATATTAATCAATAGTTTAATCAATATACCGTACATCTATAATAGAATATACATTTTTCAATAACTTTTGCGCTATTTTTTTTTTATCTGGATAACAGTCAAATAATTACATAGTCAAATGTCTATTTCGAGAGAAAGAGAGAAAGAGATAGAGAGAGAGAGGGAGAGACAGACAGACAGATAAATAGACAGACAGAGAGAGGGATAGAAAAAGCGGGTGGCGGGTGGTAAATACGGAAAAGAGAGAAAGGGGACAGATAATGAGGCGAAACAGACAAAAAGAGAAAACAATTGAATGATTGATAAGGCAAACACTAAGACAGAAGGAAATGAAATAAGAAAGAAAGAGAGAGTGTAAGACAGGAGAAGATGCACACTCTGATATTCTGAAATGACCACGGGCGAGAAAGATAAATAATATAAGGATCATTTGAAATTAAGAGAAAAAACAAGCAGACAGACAGACGCAATAAAGATGGAGAGACTCGGGGCTAGACTGGCGGGCAGCAATAATATGGAGATAACAGAGAGGAAAAGAGAGAAAAAAGGAGAAAGAGACAGAGATGGAAGGGTTGAGAAATAACTCTGAGAAGCAATGGATGAGGACTTCAACCAGGATACCTTACAACAAAGAAATGAAATCTGGGCCTAGAAGCCTTAAAGTTGAAGAAAAGAGAACCATGACAAACACTACAGCAACGTGGCAGAGATGACTATCGCGCTCTGATGATTAACTATTGTACAGGAATTGAACAGCAGATTGAAAAGAATATTGTCACTGAAAAATGCTGACAAAACATTCAGTGCCATACACTTTGGTGTCGTCACTGTCTTTGAACTGGGCATTTAAAGAGCTAATGGGTGTTTATTTCGGTATTCTGAGAAAATGTACTATAATAATTATTTTTTAAAAACATGTATTTATATCAACACAAAGCAAACTATGAAGCACACACACAGAAACAAGTTTAAAAAAAGGGACATTAAATCAAGGCAAACGATTGAAAAAAAAAAAAACGGAATAGAATGTCTGTAAAGAGCTGATAATGGGCATATTTCAAATCTGAAATGTACCCGAAGTTCCAAGTTCTTAACAATAATCTACTTAAACCTGTGTCTGTTATGTGCATTTACTTATTCATATTTTATCACTCTATGCACTTCTCACGAATTTGGAAATATGTAAGATCTCTTGGATCTTTTTACTTCATCAATATTCTTTACTAAACTCTCTTGTTGACTAACAAGAAAAGGTCTCAGCACAATCCTATGCCTATGTCAAACAGCGCGCTTTCCCCTCTCCTCACTCTTCCCGCCCCTTTCACATTCATCCCAAACAGCAGTCATATTAAGAAAGAGAACCAGCAGGTGAACAGTGTTATCGAACTGTTCGGGAACAAGAACCACAAATTCTGAAAACAATGTATTAAATCTGTCACTGACTGACGCCCTGAAGCTTCCATCGAAATGACAGTAATTGCTATGGACCTGGGCAGCAAATTAGAACAGACACCGACACGAAGACTGAGGGAGTCATAATCAAATGCCAGCCCAGTATCAATTTGTTTGTCTTTTCGTGATCAACAATTTGTTTAACTCTTGGGACTGAAATCAGAACCAATATCAGTGTTGGCCTTCAACAGGATTATCCTGAAACACTGATGTATTGGTATCTGTATGACTATCCTAAATCCACGGTTCATTCTAATAAATCAAGTTGTTGATGTTTAGTGTTGCACAGATTTACTTAAGCTGAGGACAGTTGAGGTCAGACTGTATTCGTAAGTAGTTCTGAAAATCTGCGTTATATTTAATGATCCTCAAGTTAAAAGGATGAACTAATCCTTGCATCTGTGATGGCTTTGAAATGCTCGACACGTGAAACCCAGGAATCAACGAATGTCAAGGAAGGCGAACAAAATGGACATCTGCTGTGGCATACAACTTAGCAGAGGAGAGGTCAAATAATCCATTGCCATTTTGTTTGACATTCGACTATTATATCGACCTACTGAGCAAAATGTATATTTTTCTGGCTGGAATTGGAAGTAACAGACACCTTACGGCAGACACCTGGAGACTGGTACTAAACTAAGGAAAAATAGAAAGAAAGTTGGTAAATCCAAAATTTTCCCAGATTCCGTCTGCCCGTTTTTTTTTTTTTTTTAAATTAAGACACTATTTGCTATGAGCATTATTGCATTCAATGCTCATTACCTTTTTTTCTTACAGTTCAGAAGAAGAACCCCAATTACAAACAAATTATAAACAATCAACGAGCATTAATGGCTCATTCGAACTGACATCTCAGTCCTTGTCGTGGCACAAAATATCTTAACCAGGAATCATTGTGAATAAATTCATTGATATATCCATAAAACACGCTGTTATGATAACAATGAATGAACGGTCTAAGAATTAATGATACCTTTAACACAATGAAAACGTTTTTTCAAACTCCTGAAACATTTTGTCTGCTGGGATTGCGCTTTGTAACACCGGGCTGACAATATTTATGTATGAATAAATTAAAAATTGCGTTATATTCACAATAACTCTTATCAGCTTTCTATTGAACAATATCACCATCTCTTGAGCTTAAGCCATAAACGCAATACATCACAGCACAAGGACGTTCTCTCGCGCTGAAACATTTAGTAATATCCTGGCTACTCTTTCGAGTTCGATTCAATTCTTAAATAAAATTAACGGAAATATTCCGCACCTGCTAATACTTATTGTCTTTAGACAGTGAAAAGTGAATGCAATAAAGAAAACCCTTGTGCAGACATGAGAGGTCTATCACAAAAGGATAGATAAACTTTACTGTCACAGTGTTGCCAGACCACACAAGTACAAATATCTGGAAACCAAGTTATAACACTTTGCTTCTTTGACAGTAATAAGCCTCATTGAAAGACGTTTATAATAATAACTGAAGCTCCTTTTGTTTTGTATTGTAGATGCTTTTACTAAGTTATGGCTGTTTGTAACTGCATGTAATATCAGTAACTAATATCAGATGGGCTATGATAGTACTCTGTATGAGCTATCACTCATCATGTCAACATCTAGCACTTTCAACAACGATAACTACCTCGTAGTAAAGTCGGAGGACAAATCAATCTGTCGATGACTCACCTATAGTCATTAGTGGCAGGGCGTGTTGGGTTGTCCCAAGCTATATATTATATTTTAAAAGAAAGATTGCCCACGGATGTCGTGGTTCTCTCTCACGAAAACAAACTTGAAGCAAACACACAATAGATAACAATGAGGTGATCTGAAAAATATATCTAGGTTATGCGATAGGTCACATTCCGGACAAACGGTTAGAATCATCGATCAATACGGGACTAAAGTGCTGTACATTTTAATCCAAATGTGAAACACAGTCGATTTTTTTTTTATTTTCACATAATCAAAGAAATCTGTGTTTCAGCAAACTGTCAGCATGATTTCGTAATGTACTAAAAACAATCAGACTGTTCCTTTCTATTAGCTTTTCTTTAAAACTGGGAGAGTATCATACCAGAAACTGTCCGTCTGACTGTCAACCCTCCCCCGCCCCCTGCCCACCTATCTCTGTTCCTCTGATATCAAATAACAACGCCATGTGTGAGTATAACAATCAATATTGATCAAATCTCATAATACATCAGACGTAACAAAATATACCCCGAATATAAAGCACCAGGATGATTGCGAATAAAAATATCTTGTTTTGCTGGTGCAGTAAATACTCTACATCAAAGCCCACCATATATTTTATAAAATCGAGATCTTGTGATGATTGAATACATGTACATGCTCAAAAGAATGTTACCTCGTACTGGCGGGACATGGCAGCTGCACAGAAGAGGGCCCATAATTAATAGATAATATCTAAAACATCAACAAAATGAGCTTTACGAGCACTCAGGTTAGTAGCAAAACTTCACCAAATTAAATTTTTCTTTTTTTTTTTTTTTGACAAGAGATTTGTACACGAAATGTGGCACTCGTGTACCTTGATTGCACTTTGATATCTAGCATAGTTATTGTCTTGTACATGTATAATGTAATTGAGTTCTATAATCACTCAATTCCTCTGTCTTTTATTTTCATGCTTTTTGAGATCTAGACATAAGGGCACGTTTAGTTTTGATGTTGTGGCAGACAAATACGATAAAATTTCAAGGTAGAAAGATTGAACTGGGATATTAAGATAATTTTAGTCTGACTTCAATGGAACAAACTCTTTAGGAACTGATCAGACCACGCTCACTATTACTGATGTATAAACATGTCGAACAACGAATTTCAGAACCAAATGAGCTTACAGTTATCAGATTAGCTCATTGTTTACAGAGGTCCATTTTTAGAGACAGCATTTTATAAATTAAACAGGAAACGCTGGTAATGTTGATTAAACTTTGGAATCTGGCGTATGTAGTATTATGACATCACGGGGTTCTATAATGTAGTTTCTCAAACGTTGCTTATCTTGGCTTTTCGATTACATAGAGAAATCAAAGTCAGTTTTGATATAAAGTGTGTCCTGATGGTGCAATATATCTTTTTGATCAAATGTCAATATATGACATACTAAATCAAAATCTGCCATGATTAAATGCATGTTCAATGAAAAGTAATGCAGAAGTGACATGAAAGAGACGTATTTGTTGTTTTCTCGGAACACACTTTTATTTATATCTTCGACTGGACCTAAACTTTTCATTGCGAGCTCGACCGTCCATAGCGCCGGCATAAGGCCAGATCAACGGAAAAAAGGAGACGTTTTGTACATGGAGATCTATATTTCATCCATATAAAATGTGACCCTCTTGGCGGCAACGTTATTTTTCTGAGGAAACGAATACACTGATCATTGGGAAACATTTGCTCATGTTTGATGATGGTATGAATTTCCAGATCAGTAACTTATACACCAGATAATTGACCAGATACATTTTTGCAGTTACTAGAGATTTTTTGAAAAAAATTTCGGAAACCCACTCTAATACTTGTATATTTCGTGTGTGACTATATGCATGAATTTCATTCACATATCCAAACAGACAGACAAAGATAGACAGAATGACTGACTGATGGACGGACTGACTGACTGACAAAATGATAAGTAAACAGGTAGGTAATTTCATTGCTTTACTATAAGGCAGATAGACAGACAGACAGACAGTCGGACAACAGGCAGGCTGATAGAGAAATAATATGAAGATGCATTGAGAGATCTAAACAGCTCTGTATTTTGTATATTTAATGATGATTGTCTTGTGTATCCAATATAGGAAAGCCTAAAAACTATTGATCATACACTGTTTCCTTTTTGTTCTTTCAATCAAACGCATTAACGAACAAAGAGCTACAATATGTGAAAACAAATATAAATTTCTAACTCATAGCAAATTCTTGGATTATCAGCAAAGACGAATAAATGAGCAGGTCTGCCTAAAGTCTTATCAATCTAGCAATATCAAAGAGGCTTTTAAAGTCCTGTTACCATCCAAAGTCCTATTACCGTAATTATGAAATGCATTCTAATACAAGTTAAATGGGGAAGAAACCCAGATTCGCGAATTTTGAGCAGAGAAAGTTGGCCTTTTCCAAAGACAACATAGTTCAATGCAAGACAGGAGATCA
>JBCEWB010203831.1:0-24525 GCA_039654565.1 Peronia peronii
ACACACACACACACACACACACACACACACACACACACACACACACACACACGCACACACACACACACACACACACATACACACCAAGAAACAAAACAAAACAAAACAAAAACTATTGCATCATGTTAATTTTATTTAAGAATACTTGCATTAATTTTATTCGTGAATGTTGCATACGTCTCGAGAGATTCCAAATCTGAATCTCGATCTCAAGGAATCAGAAGTTTTCAGGAAAAAAAGTGTTTCTGTCATAGTAGGGTAGAGAGGTAAAGCGTCACATAAGGCACGCGAGAGGGGTGAGAGACAGAGGAAAAGAAAAAGAAAGAAATTTGGAGAGAGAGAGAGAGTAAGAGAGAGAGAGAAGGGGACGGGGGCACAGACAGACAAAGAATGATGGTATACAGATCAAAGGGGACGACTGTTGGCCAAAATTCGACATGGAGAAAGCGAACAGGACTGAATTAGTGCAAGAAGGAGAGGCTGAGAGCAAGAGAAATCGGGGGATGCATAGGAGACTTGGAAGGTTGAATAGAGAGAAAGAGAGAGAGAGAGAAAAAGGGAAGGAAGAAAACAAAAAGAAACACATGTGGATCTTGTGGAATGTATTCCTATCCCTATGGAACTAAATACTAGTACCGTGTCAATGTCTGCTAGGACAAAACAGTTAAATTATAACATTTATTCACAAAGTGTTTTAATTTTATCTATTGCAATGTTAGCTCTCTGGTCTGGCTCAAACCTTAAATGTGCTAGCTGCGCTCCTCTGCTTTCATAAGAAACAAAATTCAAATCAGTATCTGTTCTGAGCTCAAGTCCCACAGGTTTATAGAATCGATGACATATTAAATAAGCTATTAGAATTGTTCAGTTTAAATGAGGCAAAGTCAATCAGGAATTGATAATTGCCATCATTGATAATGATTCAATAATCTCATATGGCTGCTTTCAACGGATTCCTCTACCCTCTTCTTCTTCTTCTTTCTTTTATCTGTCCTCTTGTGCCGTCTAGGGCGTCGAGGGGAGAAAGAACTCTCGGTCTCTGGCAAGCAGGATGGCCTGGCTGGGTGGGATGTTGTGGGTCTTCAGGGTTTCTTTCACATCCTCGATCCATGTCTTTCTTGGTCTTCCTCTTGTCTTGTACCCTGATATTCTTCTGTTGTGTGCTTCACTGGCAAACTGGTGGGATGTCATGCATGTCAGATGTCCAAACCACCTGGTTGTTTGCCTCTGCTTGTAGTTGAGGACCATTTATCTGATCCCGGTGTTCCTGATCATATCGTGTATGGTCTTATTGGCGGCTCTCCTGAGACATCTCATCTCACAGATCTTGATTTCCAGACTTTTGGTCAGGGGCCATGTCTGGCACTGATAGGTCAAGGTGGGGATAAAGATGAGTATGGCTTTGGTCTCAATGTTGGAATGTTTGAGGAGTGGGGAAAGCTAGTAGTTGACGCTGTTGGCCTTCTGTACTCCCGTGTCCATCTCTTTGTTGAGACGTCCGTCTTCTGAGAAAATACTGCCGAGATGATTGAACTCGCTGACTTGTTTCAGCAGCTTTCCGTTGATGCTGATTTTGAGGTCGCCAGGTGTTCTGCTGACCTTCATCGTCTTGGTTTTGCTGATGCTGATCTTCATGTTGAGCTCTTCACACTGTTTTTTTTTTTGTGTGTGTGCTCTTGAAATTGCTCTTCTTTCTCATATGTCAGACTCTGGTCGTCTGCGAACAGCATCTAATTCAGGTCATATTGGTTAAGGTTTGCTTCTTTGATGATTTTGTCCATGCATATAATGAAAAGTAGCAGTGATAACACATACCCTTGCCGCACTCCGGATGACACATCAAACCAGTCAGTGAGTCCATTACCCTCTAGAGTTCAATATTTGCAGCTATTGTAATAACAAGACAGGATGATGAATGCAGTCTACAATGACTTTGTATGAAAACCCCATACATAGTTCGGAAACCGATTTTGGATCTTTACTCCTTTCCGAACTGATGTCAAAAGTATTAGTACATTATCACTGATAGTGGGGCTAAGCCTGGTGGATCCAAATTTTACAAAATGTTGTGGCCTCTAGAGGATTAAGACAGTGATTCGCTATGCAAGGACATAACCCAGACAGAGCAAGTGTTACAGCCTTACCGTCAATGGTGAGAGGCTGAATGCGCTGGGCAAGGATAGCTCTTTTCTCCTCTTCCAGCTGCTCCTTAGACTTCTGGAGCTCCTCCTTGGTCATAATTTGGTCCAGCTGTGTACGGTGGTGAGACAACATAAAAATAACTCAGAGAAACTAACAACAGAGTATATTATTATACCAAATTATCTATGCCAAAATGTGTAAGTGTTGACCAACGAGCAGAGCGTATAATTCCCAGAAAAAAAGGCAGACGATGAGGTGGTTGCCAAAGAAGAACAGGAACGGAGCAGAGCTGCCATGAGCTTTGGATTGCCATCAGTTGTGGGCCTGGTTTGCTTGTTCTAGTCACATACTAGTCACCAAAAAACCAGAGTGACCTGCCAGCTTTGAAATTGACTTCGTGCACAGAAGGCCAAGACTGTGTGGTACTTAGAAGGCAGTAGACACTTTCTCCATTATGCAGAGAGACAGAGACGGGATAGCCGTACAAGTAGAAAGCAGTAATTTCGTTATTGTCACATCAATACAGTTTCTGATTTACATCCGGGCTTAATTCAGTGGCTAAAACTTGGAGGCGTAGGCAATAGAGGAGGACAAAAACTGCACTGAACACAGAGGAAAATGAACAAGATGTACAGAAAAGAATGAGTTACCTGGAAAAGGCTTATCTCTTAGTTGTCTAAGAAAGAGTCATATCTGTACCATAGATAAGAAACTGATGAAAGGTTGATTCATCTTGAAGTTTCTCTCATTCATGACAAATAAATTATGTAGAATAAACTTGGTTCAAAGCATAACTTCAGAAGTCACAATGGGAAAAGACGAAAACAGAAAAACTGGAAATAGACACGTTGATTCTGAACCTGTTAATGGACAGATGCAGTAGGATATGAAAGGCAACAAAAGTCGCCTTTTTGGGCAACATGTCATGGTGGCAGTTACAATAGCAGCACCAGTGTAATTATCGATGAATGACACGTACAATGATGTAATGCTACCAGAGATGAAGGACTACAGTGGCTGTTAATGGCTAGTTTGATGACTAGTTTGTGTGAGTGACGTAGGTAAGTCATATACTCCTAGTTATACCCTATCGGGAACTGAGGCCAGAGGAGGAAAGTACACGAAGTTTAGAAGATGCCCTTGTAATAGGAAGAGTCCCTACATCAGAACCAGGGATGAAAGTAGTAACAAAAGTATTAGAATATGTAGTTATCAATAAAGACTGTTCTTACTAAATTATGCTATATGAGGTAGCTAAAGATCTAAATGGGAAATAAAAGAGTACTTTTCATTATAAGAAAAGTTTAACAGCAAGAACATGTTATTATATTATCTTTCATTATATTTACTTTTAGCTCTGTCTTCGCTAAACTTTGCTGTCATTAATGATAAAATTTAACTTATAAAGTACATTTTATTCCATCGTTTAAATGTCCAAAAAATACAGAAAGAAACCTTATATTAAATTTGTGAAGTATTTAGTCTCCGTGGCTTTTGTATTTAAATTGAATTTAAAGAAATTTCTCAACTTCGTCTGACTCCTTCTAAATTTCGTCTGACTTGTTCTAATATTATTCTCCATGACATACATTCATAGATGACTGAATTAAGTCATATTTATGCCTTCAATTTAACAACAACTTTTCATTGTAATCATTCAATAGACATGGTTTATAATGCTATGAAAATAACAGGCCTATTTTTTGCAGCTGTGATGTTTTCGGCACACCAATAAACAAATTGAAAAAGCAACGCTTTCAAAATTGCAGATAGAGTGCGTGGTCAATGACCCACAAAGTTAATGAAATATTGATTTTAAGTTTCTTTAGAAAGAACATTTATTTTAAATACAGATGAACAATATCGAGGATTAATATATAATATGATAAATGATGAAGTATCACTGGACAAATAATTAGAAAGTCATTGGTCATTTTCAAATATTTTCATAACCAAAAGCCAGCATAAAGTCTAACAAACAAAGAAGAAAAAAAACACTCCAGAACATCATTACGGAGATTTTAGTAGGGGAATAAGGAAACATGTTGAACATTACAAATTACTAAATTATTCAATAGTGATTTTAAAGAAAAAGTCTGAATGCTTGGAACATTATTTTAAATGTTATACTATTCTGTAATGTCGAATGACATGAACATCTCAAGTTGTCTGTTAAGTATGACAAAACTGTTTTTATTCACGATGTGTAAGTAAAACTTAAGTCACAATTAATTATTATTACCTTTTACAGTAATAACAGCAGCGAGGGAAGTAAATTGGTTAGGTCAAAGTAAGTAACATTAGTCATTTTGAAAAATGGCAAAATAACATCCCTATTAGGAATTTAAAAAAATATTAAAACACCTAGAAATATTTCTATCTATCCTCCCCCCCCCCCCCTCCTCTCTCTCTCTCTCTCATGTCTGCCTAGCAGTCTGCCTCTCTGTTTCACTCTCTCTCTCTCTGTCTGCGTGATTTTTCTTTTGAAGGAGACTATGGGCCTTCAACCACAAGAGCATTCAAGTAGACAAGAGATGTACAGGACAGTACAGGAAGGCAAACGTGCATTACCAACAAGGATTTGCTCACTGTCCCAGCTACTCACCAAAGGCATGCATATTGTACTTAGGTTTGACATTGCCTGCCCGTGGTATAAATATAACAAAAACACAACTATAGATTGGTAAATGATGGAATGAACAGCTGCACAGATTATTACCATATGCATTTCTCACAAAACAATCGATTCTATCTAGATCTAATGAAATCTGAATTTTCCATCGGCAGCCAGGGAAGAAACTTTATTATTTTTTCCCAGACCCCATAACAGTTTACTGGTAGTGACAAAATGATACCTAAACTATGAACGTTCTTTTCACTGGCACCAGAGAACTCTAAAATGACTACAGGTCTTACCACTATGAAATGTCAAAGATTTGTATTGCAAACTACATTATGTGTGAGGGTACATGGGCAGTGCAGATTGTGAGTAATTAATCCATGCCATGCATACATGTTAACCACTGAGCCTGAGAGGGAGGATCTTAGCCTCTCCTATCAAAGACTCAACAGCTATTGTCAGTATTAGTAACCATTTAATCTGCTTTGCCAAGAGTAAAAGAATTGATATACGAAATTGATTAGAAGACCATGTGGAGTCCTCGAGGGCTAATGTACACCAGTCTTCATATTATTTATAGGAACCCATGCCTTTCGTGGGCGATTTCTTTTTTCAAAATATAAGCTAAACCGATACTTCCCTACAATTTAAAGTGTATGGCAAGCGCGAACACCTCGATGTTGGTAATTTGGATGATTAAACTGAACGTTACTGAAAGAAAACCTGTTTGGTGTTTTGAACGCGTCATTCTTTCGAACGTACAATTCGGATCAAACACTCTCGTGAATTTACTATTCAATTATTATCGCCGTTTTAGGATACCGTCATACATTGTAAGCATTTTCCGGCTTTATGAAAGGTGAAACACAGATTTTTATGCAGCAATGTTGTGTGCCAAATTTCATATGGATACCTTCAGTAGTTTTCGAGTCCATAAGCCTTTTATGGGTTTTGTTGCAGATTCATAGATGTCCGGTTGAATGCTGAGTCTCTCCATGTGTTTTCTTTGTCCATTTCTGGATATTGTCCGGCTATCTGTTATTCTGACTACCTCTTTTCCGCATCATGTTACAATTTGACAGTCATCAAAATATTCTAGATTTTCTTTTCTGGTCCATGTAAGCCTATGGCTCATAGCGTAACTATATATAAACTGCCAAATTCTACTGTAAGTTTTGTTTTCAAAACATAGCATATAAAAACACACAGAAAAAGATAATGTCAACATGCAATGTATGAAAAGGCTTATCAATAAGAATTCACCAAACAATGTCGATCAACCAAGGCTGAACATGACAAACTTTCTGAGGGGTTTGCCTGTGTGGAATGATCATCTGTCTATAAAGTTTCGGGGTTTAGAATATAAAATACCACCACATCAAGATTTAGATCTTTGATAGTGGATTTTATTGTTACAAATTCTAACTAAGAGACTCACCACAACCAATAGAATGCACTAGCAGCATTTCTGTGTGTGCATATATATATGTGTATATTTACTTTTTACTTTTAAAAAAAAACTCACTTTCAGTAATATGAAACCATGAAACTATGAAACTTTATTTTTTCTATTTGAGACCATTTTGTCCCTCCCGCCTCCCCCTCCCTCTTTTCCCTTTTTCCGCTCCCCAATTCTCGATATCTGACATTTCTAGAGATTTGAATTACCGAGATAAGATTCATGTTTGTTCAAGCCCCTTTCTTAGCGACACAGTTCCGTCATCCCCAAACCTAGAACTTAAACAACAGTTGAAATCACCATCACCTCAAGCACTGAAATCAACTCAAAATCAAACTCAAAATTGCTGAAATAAAAATGAAAAAGCCAAAATAAAAGATAATAAATAATAAATTTTGTTTCTCATAACGAAACGGGGAGACGGGCAATGGGCATTCAAGGCAAATCATAAGAACTCGATAATGCAAATCTAGGTGTATGGAATAGAAAATTTACCCTGGGTGTTTCTTCCTGTGAAAGAGGAGTTAGTCAAATAGAAAAAAAGAATTAGTTTTTGGTAAAACATGTAAACAACATCAAATTTTAATGCCCAAACATTCGATGACAATTTTCATTGTTAATATCATTATCTGGCTATACTTTCAGAGAGGTACCTCAAAAAGAAATTCTTATTTAAAAAATAAGTGAATAGTCTGACCAATAATTTGCACAGATTTGCCACATTTAAATAGATAGTATAAATCGTAAAAGGCACATCTGTATAAATTGATAGCCCTCGGAAATCCTGTTAAATATGCATACAGTTATTCACTTAAAGTAAAAGTAACTACATTTTAATGGCATGCATTTGTAACATTAATTTGAAGTGTTTAACCATAAGTTTAACCTACATAAAAACATGGTGACAATTTAAAATTATGCACGCCATAACCAATTATTAAGTATGACTAAAAAATTTATTAGAAATACCATTTATTAAAAACAACTAGCAATAAAAAAAGAGAACTGCTTTTTACTATGACAAGTCTACTGAAAATATTCAGAAATCTATTTACATAACTAAACAAGTTCTCCATCAATAGTATAAAGTATATCCCTCAGCTGAAGCAATAATACGTGGTAATTGTTCACAAAGATGAGTTCTCATGTATCGATAGTATACCAGATACAGCCATCTTGCTCAGAAGGTGTAGTATTTCTTATGGGATCAAACTAGACAATATTCAACTATACTCCCCCTCTTCCCAACTCCACTCCCCTCCCCCTCGACACAGAAATGAAGACGTTTAGAAAGAGGTGTAAATCAAATCTGTGTATGGTTTTGACGTCCTGTATTTATTTGTTTAAAAAAAAAAATGGAGGTGGTGGTTGTATTGAACATTTCAGTCCTGGCGAGATTCCTTTCGAATCAGGAGTTTCTGAAAGATTTCAGGGTCTCTTATGAGCAGTGAGACCAGGGGTATGCTCTAAATTTAGGCTTGCTTCAGCTGAAAGATATCATCAACACACAGATCGAGCGAGAGTCGAAGACACACATGAGCATTGATGTCTAAGCTAGTGACAGATCAGAACAACACCCAAGCAATTGTGTGGGTGCAGACCGTGTGACAGACAACAAAATGTGTGAACTAAGCTCCTAGGAGGTGAGAAGGAAATCTAAATATAATACAAACTCAAGGAAATGAGAATTCTACAAGGGATTAGTTCTAGTGGGCAATAAAAAAACGCGGTATGGAGTTAGTTTGTGATAGTAAGAGAACTGACAGAAATTATAGCAGTAGATGGAAACAAAACTAAAAAGAAAAAAAAAAGGAAGCTAAAGAATGACTCTAAGCAAGGGACAAATGGCACTACATTGCGGTCTTACTACACATTCTCCTCTATTCCCTATCAGAGAGCTAACACGATTATGAGAACTGTGTATGTGAAGTGTGTGTTCTGTGCCGGTCAAGATGATCTGAGCATCTTTAGACAGCACGGCACTGATGATCATGAACCTGTTCAAAACGACTGTTTCAGTAGAAGTTAAATCTCACAGATAACAGGATTTGGTTTGCCCTCTCGAAACATCATTTTGAGATTACGAAGAAAAGTTTTCTGATGATATAATAGTACATAGAGCGATCTTTTTTTTTTTCACTCGCTCTCTCAAGTAATTTGATTTCTCAAGGTAGTGAAAAATAGGCGGTTGAAGTGAACAAATATAATGCGTAAGTTTTTTTTTTTTTTCATGAGATCTCAGTGTCTGACAATGGCTGTTTGCTTCGATTGATGTCAAAGAAACTGTCCAGTTAAACCAAGCGAAAACAGCGTTTACTAATGGCTGGAATGATTCTCTACAATATACTTACAATACTGGACCTTCACCTACTGGGCCCAGTATAGTGCATCTGGGCTGTCTAAGGGCTATCTTTGAATTCAGTGTCGATATACTCCAAGGAACACTTATTTTGCATCAATTTTATCTGGAAATTTCTTCATCTCATAGTGTAAATTATAAAAACAAAACAAAACAAAAGAATCTTCATATAACGATCAAAATGTACCAGCGGTTTATTTTTTTTTTTTTTTAGAATGGAGGTCTAGAAAGGCGTTCCTCATTCATGCTTGAAATGATCATGAATATTTTCAATTTCCACTTGTCTTTGCTGAGGACAGGTGATAATTTAAACATGGTTAGATTAATAACCACTTTATGTTTGAAAACAAACAAACAATTTTTTACAGATTTACAGAACAGGAAAAGAGATAAAAATTATTTTGATCTGCGGCTGTCTTGACTTCATATGCTCGTTTGCCGATATGTGTTGCTGTGAGCAAAGATGTATCAATATGATAAGTTGCTTCTTTTTTATGATTGTTTTATGTGTGTCCTAGCCTTAAACTTCTGTTTTAGAGCTACAAGACCGCAATAAAGCTAGATGACTCACAGATCCTGGCACCTTTTCCGAGTCGCTCTTTTTGGAGATTTTGAAGTTGCGGCCTTTGGGTTTCTTCAGTCTTTCTTCGGCCTCCCTCTTCTTTCTCTCCCTCTCAGCCTTGACTCGTTCTGCTTCTTCTTGCTTCTTCCGCTTCCTCTCCTCCTGCAGATACATGCATATATATATATAGGAAGTTTCATGCTTACGTGCTTTCCTATCATCTGTCAGATCAAACTCACAATTCCAGCAGTTACAGCTTGAGAACATCAAATTACAAAGGGCACAATACCCGCGTATACCCCACTGCTTGTCTTTCAAGAGAATTTAAATTTCCTGACAAGCTCTGAAGAATCGCTATATTATAATTCATGCTTTGCTTTTTTTTTTTTATGGACTCTTAGTGCTATTTATTTAAAGGGGCATCTTTGAGCATCCATGTCTTCGTTTTGGATGATACTGTCCACGTGTCGTGCCTTTTTAAAGTGAAACAAGAAAAAAGTGGCAGGAATCTATGGACTTAAATTTAATGTAAAATGAACTTTTTTGTGTGACTCGGGTCAGACAAGGCGGCACGATTGATGACGAAGCGTCAATGACAGAAAATCTGTGGCAGAAAATAGAAATCGACATCCCGGTGCTGCAGGGTACCACGTGGGGATGGCGTGATAGCTTTCTAGAATAAAGCAACAAACACTCAGTAAAGAGTGAAAACACTAAATGATGCTAATACTGGGCCAAAATCAGCTATTGGGTAGAAGACGCGAATGTAAATCGACTAGATTATGTCAACTCTCTTGTAAGTACCAAATACAGGCAGCAAAATATAAATATGTTGAGAAAATTACCACACATATTTATTTTATCTTTATAATTTTCATGAATGGTTTGAAAAAAAATATAGCTGTGAATCATAAGAAATAGACTCCTGTAAAATAACAATGAGAAAGAGTATTTGGCAAACTGTTGGAGAGACAAGATAAATTTATACCATAGCTGTACACAAAATGTATGAGTAAATCTGAGGGACAGACCTCTTCAGCTTTTCTCCTGATCTCTTCCTGGACTCTCATCTCAGCAAGTCTCTTGTCTTCTTCTTCTCGTTCCTTCTGGCGCTGGATCTGTGAGGACAAATCATATTGTAACGTGTACCATAAAAAGCAATCATGACTTCATTCAAATTACTTTCCAACATTGTAGCGCTGTCAGTAATACTTGAATCAGTGGTATTATGGCCTCTTAGAAAGAGCAGGTTTCAGCGATTGGCTGAAAATAAATGAAGTATCTGAGAAGATCAAATTTGGTCTTGATATACACCGAGACAAGTCAATATCAGGGAAAACAATAAACTTTCCATGAAGTCCAAATTTGCGAGTATGTAAACTACTGCATCACATTTGCATGTATACTGATTGTTAGACTGTATCGTGTACCGTCTGAACAAAGCAAAATTAACTATATGAAGTCCCCTGGACGGCTCTTTATGGTGTTGTTCCTGTTGTTGTTGTTGTCGTTGTTTTTGACATCATGAGCAGATAGTTATTCATGTTTGTCCTTCAGCGTTAGTCAGGCCTGAATTTCTCGTCCAAACTTACTCTCTTCTCCTTGAGGGCGCGGATCTCCTCTTCTTCTTTCTGTCTCTCCGACTTCCTCATTTCCTCATATTCAGCCATCTCAGCAGCTTGTTTCTCTTCGCGTGCGCGGGCGGCGTCCTGCGGATACACACACAGACAGATAGACAAACATAATAACATTTCATGATAAGGTTTAATGAAACAAAAATAAATATCGTTGAGAGATAGAAATATCAGCATTGTGCCGATACAATTTTACAGGTAGCGATTAAAAAAAAAATAATAATGACTATACAAATTTTGACCTAAATCCCGACTGAGACTACGGATGGTTTTTCTTCACCTATATTGGTCCGACAATGGGTTTTAAAAATATTTAGTTATATGGCTTTGGAATCAATGGCCGATTTCGTCGCAGGCCAATTTCATTATTCGACCGACATCGTGTATTGAAAATTGATAGACAATGCAGACTTACAAAGGAGAAGTAACTGTGTCTAGTAAAAATGTATATATATATATATATATATGTAAATATATTTTGGCCCAGAAACATGACTATTGAGACATTGTCATCATAATAACTCCATCTGGTCAACTTTGAAAAGCAGAAAAAAATGATACAAAACATATAACAACAATTACAATTGTTTTTAATGAAATTAATCCTACGAGTGCCAGAGGACACTACGCTACAGCCAAATGGCAATATAAAGACGCGTATCTTCTCCATTGCATCAGCATTATCTTTATTCATTGAAATGTCAATCTTTGATCGTGCAATAAAACCAAAAATATTTAAACTAAAAATAAATTCATTTAAAAAAACATTTCATTTGCCAGAAAATTTTCTTTTCTGATTTCGTCTTATTGGAATGAAAATTGACTTAATATCTGCGACAATAAAAAACTGTGGTAAGTTTCAATTTACATGTACATATAGTTCCCATTTTTCTCAAGATTATTACCAAGACAAGTAAAATCTATTCTGAACTATAAGAACAACTAAAGTAATGTCACTGTATTGTTTGTCATTTGGAAAGGAAATCAGTGTACTGTATAGTGACTCAGCCTTATAATATCAGCTGTGTGACCAACAGTTCATTAAAAATGTATTCCTTGGCCTCAGATGGTGACTTGAAATTAATGATGAAATCTACAGATTCACATGAAGAAACATTCCGAAAAAAATCATAATGCAAGAAAAACGTTTTCTTGTTGTCAATTTTTATTTATATGTTTTATTATATTGTTGTTATTATTATTATTATTTTCGGTCAATCTTTTAAAGTGCCTTTTTCTTTCTTGTTCACACTTCTTGTTCAGCCTTCCTTATGTCTGGCAAACATGACGTGATAGGACTGGTTAAAAACAGCCGACAGAGTTCCAATCCACCTCCCTCACCCCCTATCCAATAACGGAAAAAAAAGACTGAAAAAGACAGAGGAGAATGCAAGGGCTTAACTTACCTCCATGGCCTTTTTCGCCTCATTGCTTTCAGAACTATTTCAGGAGAAAGAGGAAAAAATACATGATTCAGTTCATGTAGACATACGATACCCCATACCGCTTTATATGTTCATAATAATTCATTTCTAGTACTAAACCACGAATTTAAATGGTGGTGTGTAGTGGCGGTTATATAATATTTATTTCTCCTACATTCATGCCTACGTTATTAGCAGAACAACCCATCCCCTTCCTTTTCGTCCTGCACTCACTTTCAATTATTTCTTGCATATTCTACCCTCCCAGTTTACCACCTCATCTTCCTCTCTTCATTCAAAGACTTCCCTGTTATCTACTTTCTTTGACTGACGACACAGTTTGAATATAAAGGGCAAAACGATAGAATGCAATGATCAATTATTTGTTGTGCACAGCCCTATCACTGTAGTAAAATGTTTGAAATGTGTATCGTCTTCCAGTGATGCGTTTTCTGATGTTGCGTTACTTTTTTTTCTTTCTCATGTTTTGCATTTGTGAAAAAAAAAGTCAGTATAAATAATATATTTGGCTCTGTTGATTTCTTCTAGCCCTCCACAAACAGACAACCATACTTTCTGTATCCCACTCCTTCTTCATCACATGTCCGCAAAATACCAAGAGACTATGTGAGCAAAGAGAAGGAAAAAAAAAAAAGAAACTAAATATAAACTAGGTAAAACCCCAGTCACCATATATAACTCTGTTGTTGTAGAGAAATAATGATGAGAAAAAAGAAGAAGGATAAAATAAAGACAAGTCCAGACCAAAACACGTCTCTGCTCACAAACACGAGGGGCACAGACAATGAATTCTCACCATCACAGGCATAGCAACAACACGGCAATCACAGTTATATCATGTCTGAGGGGCCTCAACCAAATCGGATGCATTCACGATTAGATTTCTTTTCTCTCTCTTCTTTTTTTTTGTGTGTGTATTTTTTGTTTTCAAAAGACGGTTTCATGTCACAAACAAGGCAAACCAAATCACTATGAAATATATCATGTTCAAACCAAGAGGGGGGTAGCACTACAAGAATAAATCAAACATACAGTATCTGTATATTAACCTTCGCTAGAGGGGCAATTTAGTATCTGTAATATCAGGATCTGGGATAACTGAAGATAAGAGGACCTGATGCTGACCAAATATTTTAGCTATTGCTTTATTCTATTCCTTTAAAATAAAGTGCATACTATAAAAACAAAACAATAACGGGCATTTTATATTGCGCCAGGAAATGTCTTATTTTTAGTCTTCTGAATAGCTGAGTGGCCAGCATGGCAAATCTTGTTGACGATTACCCCAAGATGAGGATGAAAAGCCCAAGAAACTGTGGAAAAGAAAGCTGACATTATTTAAGCACACATTTTATGAGCAACATTTTCAATGGTGGAATATCTCACATAGGATGTCATTAGAACAGCAGCAGGTATTTGTTTCATTGAATCCACGATCTCTTTTTCTCTTCTCTTCTTTCTTCCTTCTTTTTCTCTCGTCCTACAATTCCTACAACTCATTATAAAGGATGTGATTACAGCAACAGAAAACATGCAATAAAAAGCATCCAGCCAAAGTGCAACGTTACTTTGCATTAAGTCTCAAGAACCTGGAGATGTTAAACTGAAAAGTGCATTCCAGCATAGCACAGTGCAAAGCCAAACAGGTAAAAAGCCAAAACAGTACAGTCAAAAGCCAAAGCAAAACAATCAAAGATAAGAATTGCCACCGCTATACTGCATGGTGACAATGTCCAACCTCTTGATAAAGAAAGAACTTGCAGAACAGTAAAAAACGAAAAGCAATATATTTAAGAAGAATCAGCAAGATCATTCCACAGAAAACCAAACTCGTGTCTACACATTTCCGTGACAGAGCACCATAACACAAGCGCTGCCCAAACATCTATGAAATAAAACATTGTTTGTGTCTAATTAAACCATTGTGTGAAGAAGTTGTTATATTTTTGCAGTTACAATGCAACTTGCCACAACTATTTTCAACAGTTCATTGCCTTTTCGTTAATTGATTCAATTCATTCGCTTTAGTCATATGTGCTCCGTCATACAGTGCCCAACAAACTATCTATCTATCTATGGATTTCTCTATCTACTGATCAATCGATCGATCCATCCTGTATTGGTTTTTCCACTAGTATCAATCTTCATACCAGGCAGTCACTAGCAGTGTAAAATCCAAACACCAAGGCACGCGACACTCACGTGAACAGCACGGGGGAAATGTCCTCTGTCCTTTGCAGCCCAATTTCAGAAACAAATTTTGGAAAATAAAAACAACAAATCAGTACAGAGGAAAACTAGATGTGGAACAAACGTTTAAACTACTGATAAAGAATTGTTTAGAAACAGGACAGAACCGCCTTTTTGCCATGATTTAATGGTTTCTACATCAGCAGGTCTTTCTAAAGACAACTGAGAGATGTGAGTACAACTGAAAAACTTAGAGTCTGTGGAAGTTCTCAGAACGCAGTTTTTAATATTAGTGATTTTATTTTTTTTTCAACAACATTGCAGCAGTCTTTGCTCTGTTATTCAGGCAATATTAACATAGATCTATATCCATTAATCTTTGCAGCAAGAACGCATAGCAAGATCATTATTTCTAGAATAATTTAATGAAAGCAAGCAATGTAAGATTCCTGCATAGAAAATGAGCTGAAATAAATCAATAGTAATGATTACAATTTGAAGAATGGCAATAGTGTAGCACATGTAACAGAGAAAATACCTTGGCAAAGCAAAGAAATTAAGCAAGCCAATCAGCTATCGTTTCCATATTATTTTCATTTTGCAAATATAGCAAAACATAGTCCTTCTAATGAAGTTACATTAGATATTAGCGAAAGAAAAAAATAGGAATAACACCAATCATGATCGGAATTTTTATCATGAAACCTTTTGTTCCATGTCAGGTTAAGACTCAGTAATAGGCATTTAAAAGCAAGCAAATTTGTTTTCTTGATAAAACATATAATTAGCATGAACATTCGAAATACAATTGACATTTACATTTAAAAACATCTCACAGGCATTTTCATTTAATAATGTCCTTCATGTCAAAATATGTGATTCAAGTTCATCCAATCCAGTAAATAGCCATGCCAGCTGAAAATGTGCAACATCTGCTCATGTCACAATTCAAGGTCAGTGAGAAGCAAAAAAGTGCAGGTTAGTTTAGTATCTTGAACAGTGAAGCTGAAATCATGGAATCAGTAAGTCCATGTTCACTTCAGAGATGGACAGTGAACAGTGGGAATATATCTAAAGCATCACTGTGTCGACATGTAAAAACTGATATTGCATGAACTAACAGAGATTGAAAATAAAGGAGACGTGATATCAACGAACAGAATGACATAACAACTGTTTCTGTGTATTTTTTGACTGCTGGGGTGGAAGGTGTAAATCCGATGCGGCGAAACAAATGAATGAAGCAAAATGAGAAAGGAAAACTTAAAAAAAAAAAAAAAAGGAGTAAAAGATGTGCCTAAACTCTACATAGTTTCAGCCATTTGCTACACTAGTCTAGCTATGAAGCCAGGACACTCACACGTCACGTTCACACATTCCAACCCACACATTGACTACAAACTTGGGGCACTAACAACATCACAAGACATGGTCGGTCACAGGAATATAGACAACAAATCCAGGTCATTCATGAACTGAAAGCACAAACAAATAGACAATCAACTGTAACAGTCATTTTCAACTGGATGACGAATCTAGACAACGGCAGACAATCAATATAACCAAAGAAAATTTGGTCACACGTTGTGGATGCGATGGTCCTAACTAAGGGCAAATCCTTCTTACACACGCCAAAGTGACCGACGAACAAGACAAAATGGAAACTAGACACTGCACTCCATTTAAAACAAAATGTCATATACAATGAGAAATAACATCCATTCGAATTTGGGTATTCAATTTTATCTGGAAAAACATCACAAAGGTCCAAAATCTTTTTCTTCCAACATACAGTCGCTTCGTTTTTCATAGCTGGCAATCTTGTTTCCATACAGCGAAGATTTCGTATGAACGGATCTAAGTATAAGTTCTCTCTTCGTTCCTTCCCTGTCTATATTTCCACCACACCCGTTCATTTTTCTCAAGTCTCCGTTTTCTCTCTCAATGCACTAAGGTTTGCATACTGAGCAAAGTTTGACACAGATCAAGATTTCAGACCTTTGTGACTGGAACGAAAGAAAAAAAGAAAAGACACTGAAAACGTCAGCACGAATGTTATCAAAAGACAGAACAAACGGATGCCCTTTGTTGACACTCAATATAGTTATTATCAGGTACAAAATAACTTTGTGCAATATTCCTACATTTTCTTAGATCTGATGCTTCAACAGCCTATAATTGAAACCTGTATAGACATAATGTTGTGACTCCTTGCAGGCATGAATTACAGTCCCGCTGTAAGACTGATTTTCAAAGCCTACGTGTCGATAATATTTCTCAATAAATTAGACAGACCATTAGATCTGATGTATAATTTAACCACAAAAAAAATTTGTATGGATATGAAAAATCATTATTTCACTTCATTTTGCTGTTCTTTGTGATCGCTGTGTGTCTCTTTGTCGATATAGTTTTAATGTTCAACTCCAGCCTTTTTAATATACGCATCTTTTTTATTTTGTTGTTAAGGAGGTCTTCTTTAATATTGTTTGTGTTTTTTATTGCAGTGGTGTTATAGACAGCTAATGATGGTGATATTCATGTTGCTATGTTTACAAATGGCATTGTCTGAACATGCTTTTGACAGCATCCATGCTCAGATACAAAAGAAGCAACAACTTGACAGAACACTCTATCCAAGACTTGTCGGCGGTAGGCCGACATGACTTACGGCAGGGGAGCCTTTTCCTCAGCGTCTTCATCTTCTTGGCTAAATAATATGGCAATCAGAAAAACAACGGAGGTAATTTGAGGAATGGAGCACACGGGAGGACAGAGAACACATCACAGTTTGGGGCTGGAATCTCACCTCTTACACAGGTATTTTAACACACTCACATTCAATAGTGCACACAGAGTGGTACATTAATTGTTGGCCTTCAAACTTCCAAGCATTGAATCACAATCTTCTCAGTACACATATGTTGTGATTATTTCTTTTTCTCTCTCTTTTCCTCTCTCTCTCTCAGTTGCTCCTTTATATTCGCAAAGCATGAAAGTTAAGCTTTAATTAAGCGATTTAGTTCAGAGTCCGAGAAATCAAAACAAAAACATTATTAATGAAAATATCTGAGGTTGCAACAAAATTTACAAAGAAAGAGAAGCAATGATAATTTTTATTTCTTTCAAAATCCAAACTTTGCACGCGTTCTCCGATACCTGCACACCTTTCATACATTCTAATGCATAGACACCGCCAAAGTTTATATTTGTATACCAATGGCAACAATAATAATATTTGTGAAAATGGTCTGATAATATTACAGTATCACTTGACTTAGTGAAAATGTTTATTTAACTAAATTTTAGTGCACCTATTTCTTCTCTTGTTTGGTTGAATTAAGAAGGAAGTGGATTATCAAGAGAAAGTACAATAGAAAAAAGGCAGTTTCAGATAAAGGGTTTGCTGACAATATACTCGAGTAAAACATTACCATATAATTGTTCAGATATTAAATCAATAAATGAATCTTGTGCATGCACTATAAGTATTTGTAGAGGGAAAATAAAAGTCATTAGCAAAAACTTCCTCATTTGTTATCATTTAGAGGGTAAGTCTGTTGTATTATAATTGTCACTTTAAAATTAGAGCATATTCCTTTTTCATGTTATCAAATTGAAATTAAAGTATATTTCCTTTTTACAAATGCTATATCATCACTGTCTCACACAAACTACACACTAATATGTAACACATCTGGGCCTCTCATGCCGCGCGCGCCCAACACGTGCCTGAGGCTACACACTGTGTGCTGATACTGATTGAGGGTTCACACAACATACACACTACAGGAACACACAGTCCAACACTCTCATGTGTCTAACACACGCGAGGTCTAGTACTCTAGGTTCTGTACACTCCAACACACCCATGTGTGCAAGACACACGAGATCTGCTCTAGACTACACTCTGATCTATATTTCTGACAGACTCGCGGCTATTTGGATGTCAATGCTTGCAGAAGCGTCACGGAGAGGGAGGGGAGAGAGGTGAGGAAGAGGAGGGAGGGGAGAGGGGCAGATCCCTTACAGAAAGAGTGACATAAAAAAAAAGCTTTCCTTAGTAAGTTCGGAAATTTATTGAAGAAACATATACAGATATATTTAAAAGGAGCTAACAAAGAGACCTGGATATCGACTCAGCAGTTACATTGCACAGAAGTAAACTATTGTCACTGCGTATGGCACTCGGCTGTTTTCATTCTTTTGAAAGTTAAAGTTTTAATTCTAGAGGGTTTTTAACTTAATAAGAAATTAACATTTAAGCAGTACATGATTTTGATGCGTAGATTTCCTTCACTACTCTGACCGCGAACAGCTTGGCTATATATACCATATAGGGTTTGCTCAAACCGACATAACCTAGTCTGTTGTCTTTCACTTTTTGTCTTGGAACTTGAGAATATATTTGTTTGATTATCATAATTATGACACAGAGCCTTGCAACTATGCTTCGAAATAATGCTATGTAGCTTGATGCATAATTATCATTGTCATCACAGTTTTCTATTTTTACTTATACGAACTCTTAACTCTATTTATAATCTTTACCCCAATCTTAGCAAAGGAATGTTTGTGAAAATCACATTTTGTCTTCAAAATCCTTTGTAAACATTTACCAAACTCACGCTAAAGAGGAACTCGCTTCCTTCGTCACTCACCTGTGTAGGCCAGATGAGTCATACGTCAGGCATTCAACCAAAATTTTCAAAATAATAAATGTCTTTTTTTCTCCTTAAATTCTCAGGACACTTTTCTTACAGGAAGAGACAGCTGAGAGTTAATAAACCAGTTGTAAGATCGACTTCTTGACCGCAAGGTCTCAGAGATAATTAGTCTGTAAAGTTGAATGATCTGGGAGATATAGGCCTAAATGAAATAGATTTTTCTTGTTATCAGTTTAATGCTAATTACATTAGGTATTACATTGGGTCCATACACTCGGTCTATCTCTTTATCTCTCTCTTTGATCCACATTGACAAGGAACGCATCATTTTGAACAAGGTAAAAGGACTAGGAGTCAAATCACTTTTCTCAATCTTTTACTACAAATATCTTAAATATTTCTTAACCTTAATGAAAAATGTTAATTAAAACTGAAACAGACACATCATCACAACTGGTTTACATCTTTACCTTAAGCCTCCCCTCCCTCTCCCCCTCCCCTGTCACCCCTCAGTCCTGAAATACAGCATGTTCAATTCCACACTTTGAAATGTAGCTAATTAGCAACTGCAGGATATAATCCAGACTCTGTTCTCTCCTTGACAGATCAAAGACACTTCTAAGTAGACGGTGGATGTAAGATTGATAACATTTGTAAAAAATATTTTGAAAGAAAGGGAGAAGTAGAGGGTCTGATTGGAGGACAGAGTGTAGAGAAGGAGCGGGAGAAGGGAAGAGGGGGGATGGGGAGGGGGGGAGGGTTATGGGAGGGTAGGATGGCATGACTGTGTGGATTGTCAAACGCAAAGTAGAAAGATCTAGCTGAGGGATGGGATAGCTCTACTGGAGGCTGGGTAGCTGAGTATACGGGAAGGGGGGGCGGCGGGGGTGGATGCTTAGGGGAGGGAGTTGCTCGTGTGTACATGCAGATAAATCTACAATTTGGAGGTGGAGGGGGGAGGGGGGGGGGAGGAGGAAGGGAAGAAAGCAGATGTGATAAATTGGAGGCTGGAGTTTTCTTGAAATGGATGCACAGGACTATCTCTTGAATTGTCCAGTTCAATCACAGTGTCTATCTTGGCTCTTCCTGAAGTCACAGGTAGGGCACACATGAAGTTAAATCAAAGAGACATTGAAATGGCGTCAAGGATATAGCCAATGTATATATTGAACACTCAGTCTTAGATAAATTAGACAAACGAGGACCAAAAGGTTTAAAATCTGGCAGTCCTTCGGAGTTGTGGCAACTCTTAGTGACCAAACTGTTGTTTGTGATAGTTGCCATTCAGATTGCCACTGTCCTGCCTAGTGCAGACCATGTTTGACCTGTGACTTGCCAGTAATAGACCATGAGATAACCGTTAATATTATCAGGACATGTCAGAGATTTTCTCTATTTTGGGCCAAAATTTTATATCAGCTCAGTTTTTACATTGTTCAGATGGAGCCATATTATTAGCCCTGAGATTTTAGCAAAGGATGCTTATGTCATAATGTAGGGCCATTTTCAGAGCCAAAGGATGATTGTCCTGTGTGACAACAAGATGATTAGTAACATCTCTACAGCTATCTAAGCACTGAGGTTAGCATACAGCTTGGGCAGCCAGCAGCTGCGGCTAAGGAGGTAATCTAAGTGCAAGCTATTGGATCAGGGGCAAGGAACGGGAGAGAACTCCGTTGCTAGAGTTGCTATGGCAACGCACTACGCAGGGCAGGAAGGTTCTGACTTACGCAGGCGCAGCTTCGGATTCGTCCGCTTCCCCTGAAGGCTCAGGGGCGGGGGTCTCCTCTCTGAATATGGGGGTTACCAGACATGTATCTTTAGTAAGATAATGTCACCGACATGGGGCATTGCATCAAGTTAAACTATGTCGGCACAGAAGTCACGCAAGCATCGGCTTAATGGTCAATTTAATAATACTATATAGACACACATTCTAACCTGCTGGTGAGGAATTGAGATTGGCACCAAAATGGACTGGATTGGTTTCTTATAAAATACGAGAACATTAAGTGACTACATTCATTGTGAAAGCCTTGAATTTACGACACAGGAAGACATTTTTGTTGAAACATAAAAAACCGTATAGTTCCTGTCTGGCAAGATGTAAATAACAGTTTTTGGTCCCTTATCGTGCCTTCCGTTCCGACACTGTCATTTTCTTTTCATGACATGATCAAATCGTGTTTCTGGACTTGTTCTAAATACACCCCCCCCCCCCTTCTCCCTTAGCCTTTTGGTGGTTCTCAGTCCACTCTTAACGGGAAACACTTTTATAAATTCAATGAATGAGTTTTAATATTTCTTTCTTGTTCTTTGTCCTCTTTTTCTTCTACGTCTTGTTTCAGTTAATAAACTCTGGATAAGAAAGAAAAATTCATTCTGGGCCTATGAAGTAAAACAACAACAACAACAAAAAATCAAAGCAAAAAAAAAAAAAAACATGGATCGTCTGGAAACCACACTGTGAAAGTATTTCTTGTAGGGACTCGAAAATGTCTTTTTTTTTCTTTTAAATGAACAAAAAAATACAGTCACAACTCATCCACAACAGTATGAGATCATCGGCATTCAGATCATAATCCCAAAATAATAACATCGTGACCGTCTGCAGCTGAGAAAAAAGCATGTCAAATAAGGAAATATTGTGCAATAATAAACATCAGCTACAAGAGACTGGGGCTTACATAGGACTATCAGTTTGGGATTGTGAAATACATTGGGGCAGGACTAGGGTGCTGTTGGTACAGGAGTAATCATAGAAGATTATGGATCACCAATGTTTCTGGTCCTACTATGGGCCAGATTTGGCAATCTTGATCACAGCAGGAAAATCAAAAGTAATGTTATGGGTAATCCATGAGCTGCTTTTGTCGATTGATGTTCTTTGAAGGAACATTAGATAAAAAGGGCCCTATGTCATAATATGAGGTGTTGTGGCTTTGAATCTATATTTCTCGCGCTCTATGGGAGACGCTTCCTTAGAGTGTTTTTATGTGAACCACTTCTCAGAAAGACTGACTCTTCTTCCTAACACCTGACTATTCTAGTTGGCATAGACAGGGCATTATTCCTTGCCCTCAGGTTAATCTAACTGACAGTTCTTTAAGATGATTTGTGGTGATATAAGTTCAAAAGTGGTTAAAAAAAAAAAAAACAAGAAAAATAGAGACGGGACTATTGACAGTCAGTATGTCAAGTGTCTAACATTGCTCGGCCTGTAGTGTACTATCAATGAAATCCAACAGTATGCTGATCATGCTGAGTACAATATAGAAGAGAAGTGAGACGACTAACACATCTGTACAGGAAAGAGTTGAAACGGCAGTGATACTGGTTGATGTGTAACATGACACACTGTGATTATTTCGAAAACATTAAAACAGCAAGTTATTCTTGTCAACGTGAAGTAATTCAAAACGACATTAGTAATTACTATGCACCAAGACTGGAAATTCTGAGTGACTGTTTTTTTCCTATCTCTCCTCTCTTTTTTCTTCTTCTAGTTTGCGCTCTCTCTCTCTTTCTCTTTCTCTCTCTCGTTGTTACCAGCCCATTCTCTTTCCATCTTCTCTCTTCATTTCTTTCTTTCTTTCTCTGCTTCTCTGTGTCTCGGCCCCTCTTTGCTCTTTCCAATGTTTGAAACGAAATGAACTCAGAAGAATAAAGCGATACTTACTCCTCCTGACCAGTCTCTCTGAAACAGAAACAAACATCAAAATACAAAGTTAGAACACTGACTTTTAGAACAATAACATTTATTTCAACTTAACCAGTTACTGTACAACAGCTATGTCTTAGATCAGCTAAACTATAGCAATTCCATATCGTTCAGATTTCATCGACAGATTGGGCGCTCGAGTAGGAGCAATATCGCATTGTGCCGTGCACGCAGTCAACATTCCCGGATCTTTTTGTTGCTAACGAGAGGCTGAAAACACAGGTGATTCAAGGAGTTAAAGGGGACAGTGATCTTTCCTATTCTTGTATGTAACATTTTTTTTTGGTATTTCCTCTAGAGGTATTTCCTCTTATGCTCTATTATTTTATTTAAAAAAAAAAAAAAAGCAAGAACACCAACGTCATCATCAGCACACACACACACACAGACATACACATACACACTCAGGAAAACACAGCAAACACAATGTTACCACTTAAGATATTAACAGCTTTAGTTTTGGACACTTATACTCCACTGTAAGTGCTGTAAGAGAACACATCACATTTGTTTTCATATTTAATTTTGCTTTTGTTGTTTGTTTGTTTGCTTAATCATCATAACAGGCAGTTTGATCTGGTTAGCTGTGCAAAACGTCCATTTCTTGACGAAAAAAAATTAAAAATGAAAACTAAAACAAATTATCAAAAGCAAACAAACAAACAAACAAACAAACAAACAAACAAACAAAACTGAAGAAAACAAGACAAAACAAACAGGAAGGCCGCCATGCCAGTCTTGCTACTTTGATTTCGGTCTAGGGGAGAGAAATCTGTAATGGGTAGATTTTTTTTTCACAAATTGACTATATTATTTCCCTTGTCAGAATGGGATTGTGTAAGTACCATACATTCACTGGTCTCATGGCTGCATGATGATAATACTAAACGAAGCATGTCTCTCATTTTAGGTCAAGGGTTATTTCATCAGTAGAAACAGAGACAAACAATGATGGTAACATAAATAGATAGTAAGCATAACAACAGAAAATCTAGATAAACTCCACATCATCTTTTACGAACAAACATTACTTTCCATGAAATAACTATTTCTCATTTGTATCCCATTGTGATGCTTTATACCAAATAGTTATATTATATCTTATTTCTATTCCGACGAATTATTTGCCTGAGTATTTTAGGCCTATATATTTGTCATTACATGACCGGTATTCGACAGAATTTCTTTTCTACCCTTCAAACAAAGAAACTGGAAACGGCCCAAGTATCTCAAATATCAATGTCGTACACCATCATTGTTATCTCAGATAATGATAGCAGAAATTCCATAGAATTCAAAGACCCGGTGGTTAACATTGTCCAGTTCCCTTTATACAGAACTATTTGAAGAGACTTACACTGGTTGTTCCTCGTCAGCCATGATGAGTTTTAATCACAAGAGGGGATCAGCCAATGCCTCAAGCAACCTGAAAACAGAAAGAACAGAGACATATGGATATTATGAAGCTTTAGAGAAAGAAAGACCTTGCGGTACCAAGGCAAAATTCAAAACTGCTTGTTTCCTTCAACTCTGCTGTTTTAGCAGAGAGGAAATAACAGAACTGTGGTCTGTGCTCGATGTTATGGTGCAGGATAGTGCACATTATTTTCTGCAAATCCAATTTTTCAATATTCATTCCTGGTATCACAAAAACTAAAGAACTGATACCCGAAAAGGACCTGTGATCTTACAAAAGATATCGTCGTTAAAGATAATTCTTTATGAC
>JBCEWB010203941.1:0-24519 GCA_039654565.1 Peronia peronii
CGAAGTTCAGGGTTCAGAATTTGTGTAGCCCCCCCCCCCCCCCCCCCCACTCCCACTGTGTTTTGTGTGTTATTCATTTGAGTAACGGGGTGGTTTTCTTTAGCACCACAACGTCGCCTTTTCCAACTGTTTATTCAAATATTTAATTTTAATATAGACCTTTCAAACTTCCTTTCTTGTAGTGAAATGCAAAAACAGATTCTTATTCCAGTTATGATTTCCATTGATTTTGTTTTTTGCTTTCATTTCTTCAAGGAAACTGTACTTAGTAATTTATTCTCAAAATCGAATTATAACGTCTTGTTCTTTCTTTGATCCAGGGATTCAGCATGACAGATAGAGAAGTGGTTCTGATAGATATGGATTGTTTCTATGTTCAAGTGGAACAGAGATTGAATCCCAGTTTGAAAGGAAAGCCTTGTGTTGTGGTGCAATATAAAACATGGAAAGGAGGAGGGTGAGTGTGAGCTGAACGTTCGAGAACAATTTATAAACAAACTCATTACTCTAAAAGCAAGTTAACTCTGATTGTGTTATTTATGTTAAAACACTTAAATTGGAAGTAGCCATGTGGTCGTCGGCCCATATATATCACTTAAGTTAAGACTGCTACAAACAGTGTGAGAATTGATGGCTATAGTTCCCTATTTTCTTTTCATCAATAATGCTTCATTTTGATTTGTTATATGTTTGTTGTTTAAATGTCAATAAATCAGGTGATACAATTTGCAGCAAAATTAAGCTGACTGATTGGATAGTAGTATTTGGAAAAAGTATCATGTAATTTTTGACTTCACTAAACCTTAAAACATTTGTATGTGCGGGCACTAACCTTTGAAACATTTATATGTGCAGGACATAGTTTCTGTGCTCATCATCATTTTCTAGACCTATATGAGTTTAGATAATAACATAATGCTTTTGACATGGACATACATGGGGTAGTCTATCAAAGCATTTCTTTCTTTTTTTTGTTCTCCAGAATTATCGCTGTTGGGTATGAAGCCCGAGCCTTTGGTGTGACTCGCAACATGCGAGGTGATGAAGCCAAGAAAAAATGTCCTGATCTTGAGCTGGCTCGTGTGCCTGAAGTGCGGGGCAAGGCAGATCTTACCAGGTAAGAATATCTATTGAGCTAAGTATTTCTCCATTTATTTCATTAAAAATTAATACGATCTTGTGTACACATTATGGCAAGCAGTCTCCTTTAGATAGATTGTTTCAAGTGTCTTATATAATTTTGTTGTATACAGTGGGAACCATTTATAACAGGACCACTTATAACAGGTAATCGCTTAGAACAGGAGCGTCACTAATCCCCATGTCCACTCCTTCTTTGGCTTTAGTAAAATACTATCTCATATAGCAGTAGTCCGTGACAGTGGAATCGTTTATAACAGGATACCTGTACCGCTAGAGGCTCACCTGTAGGCGCAGCGGTACTCCGAAACTGTGCGAGTTTCAAGTGGATCAAGTATACTTGCTAACATAATCGTTTCACAGCTATTATTTCATCTGCTTTGTTCACAAGATGTGCTGTAAGGAGGTATGGATGGGTGGCGGGCAATGAGATGAGCCAAGTGGCTTGGGGGGAGAGAGAGAGAGAGGAGGGGGGGGGGGAAAGTGGAGTCATTCATTAATAATTCATAACATCTTAACATGATAGTATTGATAGACAAAACAGGCTGCAGTGCTGGGCCCACATGGATAAAGGAAGGACTCACCCATGTAGCTCCTAGCATTAGGTAAGATAAACATGTCTTACCATTCACTGATCACTTGATCCAGTTGACCAGTCAACAGTGATGAATACATATAAGTGCATTTACATTTATTATAGATATTCTTACGATGTTGATATCACATTGTGTTTCAGTTATATGCCATGAATGGTGAATCAAGCAAGATTTATTGGCATTGCATTTTTATTGCAATCATGCAATCACTTCGACAGCTCTCCTGCTACTGTTCCACACATCACCACAGTGTATATATATATATATATGGCCTTTCACTTCAGCTCAATGTCAATGTACTCAAGAGATCACGCATAAAAGGATTGGTACAATGGGAGGAGGGGAGCAAATGGGAGAAGTAATATGATACCCTTGATCTCTCTGTGTGCGTGTGCTTCGGCTAGGCTAGGTTACTCTCAGCACTATGTTGGGGACAGCGATGGGGAGAATCTGGCACGAGGCCAACAAAGTGTTGTGTGTTAGATATCCACGTGGCCAGTTGCCCTGCTAGGACTTTTTGACTATTAGTGTTACTAGAATATACTGTGATCTCCAATACAATATATTATACCATGCTATTGTTATCTTCCTTATTGTGATCTTTGCTCAATTATGCAAAACTAAAAGAATTCAATGAAGGGAGACTATCCATGAAAAAAAAAGTGTCTCCTATAATCAGGCAATAGGCCAGCACTGTTTGATTCCTCTAATTCACTTTATGTCGATTATAACAGGAATTGCTTATAACAACAGGACTTTCTTTGGTCCCAGCCATCCTGTTTCACAAGGTTTCCACTGTACTTAGCCGAGGTATTGTTATTCTATGAAAAACTGAAAAATGAAAGATTTTAAGTTAGAAAACAATTATCCTCTTGTGCAAGCACAATATAAATGCAATGTGTGAAAAACACCCTAAACTACTTAAAACTATCTGTCTTAAGTGGTTTATAAATCTCTGAAATTCAGCAATATTATATACAGTGGGACATGCATAAGCCAAAATTTTAGGGACTGTACATATTATTTCAGTTTAAACATATTTTGTTTTATTCAAACTGGTATGGTGGAAGTTGTCAGAAGAGGGAACAAACTCTGTAAGGTCAAATTTCACTGATAAAGCGCGCACTTCCTTCACTGACACAATTCTCCCGTCCCCAACCCCTCTCTGTCTTCAACACCTGCTAATGGCCCCAGACCTGACGATGAAAGAATGGTGTGTCGGTACTAAGCGTGCTTGATTTAGAGTAGGTCGCTGGATTCCACTAAAATCAAGGTCATTATTTTTGGTTCAGCAGTGCTCCCGTGAATGTTGACTTTGGTTTATCACTAGTCCATTAATAAAGAGTGAAAGCCATGCTTTTAGTTCAGCCGTTTTTGGTTTAAGTGTGTTCCACTGTACACACTCATTGAAGTAGTGGACCTGTCTAGCATTGATCAGTTATTTAAATGTTAATACATGTGAACATGCATACAAGAAATTTTGAAAGAGGCAAGAAACAAAGAGAGAAATAAACAATCCAGTTAATGATTTCTCTCTGAGACTGTTACTCACCATAATTATAACAATCTGTCTATGACGGAAATCATAAGCAGCAATTTAAATTTAGAAGTGGCTAACTCACACCTGAAAAGTATGGCATACATAGATTCAGTCCATGACAATGGCAGAACAGCTCTTATCCCTTCCTCTTTGTTTATCCTTTATGCTGTCAGGATGATAATGCTTAAACTTAAAGTTGTGAATAAATTATTACCAAACACAGAAATCTGGCCAGGGTTGCTTCTGTTCCAGGATACTATGTTATGTATATACCTTTTTAGTCATCAGTAGTTGAGCAATGTCACTGAAATTTAATGAATTTTTAACAGTATAACAGGTTGATCACATATGTGAGTTATTTTGTCATCAACAAATCAAAATAATAATTTGCAGATATCGAGATGCTGGAGCTGAAGTGATTGCAGTGTTTAGTAAGTTTTGTTCCTGTGTTGAGCGAGCAAGTGTTGATGAGGCATACATGGACCTGACAGCCGAGGTCACCCACAGGTTAAATGCTCTAGGAGGGAGCAATGTGAATGCAGAACACATTCGTAATACTTTTGTTGAGGGCTATGAAGGGTTGGAAGGTATGTTTTCTTAGTTTAAATTCTGTTGACATTGGTGATATACACCAGAGAGAAACTGAGTGAGGCAAGATTTGAATCCCATGTCCATTTACTGTTTCCAAGTAGAATTCAGTGCTGTTTCCTAATAATAATTGATGGAGTGTATTAATTAAATATGCTGAAGTTTGTCATTACGAAAACAGTGAGAAAAATGAAAATAAAAGAATTTGTAGTTATATCTACCATTTTTTTAAAAGAAGCAACAATAACAAACTCATAGACTTGATATCTGGAGAAAATGTCTAAGTGATCTGATGTTGCAGGCAGTAACTTCCAGTAGCTCGTGTGATGCCACCAATGCAAGTTAGCTCTACCTGTTTCTTAGATCATGCTGGTATTGTGGAGAAATGAGATTGATAAAGCTCTTGAGCCTAAGTCATTCATTCTACGTAAATTTTGTTTGTCCTGATAGATAATATATTTTGAAATTTAGATTATAGTGGTGAATGCAGATGAAGAAAAAAGTGAAAAAACAAAAAACAAATGCTATCTCATGGTCATTGTTAGTAGCAGGTTAGTATGACTGAAGGCACTGAATGTATAGGACAGAAGATTTTATAGTAACCGAGTCCTATGAACACAACTGTCCTAGGCGCAGTATAGTCTGAATCATGCTGATCTGCTGTTAAATCCGAGCACGTCATGTTTACACTTTTGTAAATACTGTCTGCAATATTTCAAACAGTCAACATCACTAAGTAGACCTAAATTAGAGCTATTTTTGGGTTTTATGATAGTGAAGGATTAATAGTGTGTGTAGCAGGCAAACTATTGATGCTGTTGCAGGTAGGAAAGATTGGTTAGAGAGTATTTACAGTCTTGCTGATCAGAACGAAGTTCGTCTCGCAGTGGCTGCCACTTTGGTGGAAGAAATGAGACAAGCTGTATTTGATGAGACGGGCTTTACTTGTTCAGCTGGAATCTCCCACAACAAGGTGAAGTAACTCATGTTGAGTCATTATCTTTTTTCATCTATTGAATTAAGAGACAAGTCAGACTTTGTCTTTTTTGCTACAGCAAAATGTACAAAAATCTTGTTGCTACATCATGAATTAATGGTGAATACCACTTGGAAACAATGACAGCAGTGCATTAGATCTTTAAAATCCAAGGCTTTAAATAGCTTCACCAGGAATGCAGATTAAAGACTGCATAAATGCTGTAAATAAATTGTCATCTCTGCATATTAGTTAAGACCACTATATGACATATGATAAATCATAAAATAAATGAATAAATCTATTATGGCTGTGTTTTGAGCTGATTGTTAAATTTCATAATTTGAGAAATTTTGAAGATTTTTCTGTTTTCCTTGTTCAGGAGCCATGAGTGTTAAAAGCTAAAGTTAATGACAAAGTTGAGAGTTCAAAGGTCTGGTCCCCCCTCCAAGTGATTTCTTTTTAATTGACCCATTTATGTTAGCAACATTATTTCCTGAATTGTCTGCTATGGGATCTTGAGATAGGCATGAACATGCTGTTGAGAATTTGAGAATTCCAGGTTGAAGCAGCAATAATATTAGAGAGTATGGGATAATAATTATAAGATCAAATGTTAAAGATGAGATTAGCATTTGCAATATGAAATATAATGAGTTAGTGTAACTGAAGGGACTTGATATATGGGGCAGAAGATAAAGATATGAGTATTTGAGGAGGGAAATGTGGTTTATTAATAAACACTCAGCATTTATATTATGACAAATGTGAATGGATTCTCTCATTGCAGATGCTGGCCAAACTAGCATGTGGTCGGAATAAGCCAAACAAACAGACAGTACTTCCACACTCGTCAGTTCCTCAGCTTTTTGCAACATTGCCCATTCAGAAAATGTAAGCAGGCCTGATTTGAGTGAAATGTCCTATACTCATGCTTGTCTGTATTAACTTTTCTCTTCAGTCTTTGTTGCTTGTGATACTTATGTTTAATGAACTTTTAGGAAAAAAAATGACATCGTTTTTTGGCACAGAACTCAAACCTAGGTTGTTTTGTCAGAAGACCATGTCGAGTAAACTCCAGGATTCTTGTGCCTGTTATTGGTTCAGTTAATCTATTTGAGCTGAGAATTAATTATCAGGAAAGAATGAAAGCATGTTGTACAACTGCAGTGAATGGATTGGAAGTCTCGTCAGGGGTAACTGATTATTCTGCAAGAGTGCATGAGCGCAGCGTTATCATCTTAACAGATACCTAGACCTGGTAGGTAGCTCACCCCATGTGAAGAGTAAGATGCACTCTGACATATTTTTGCCTTGAAAAAATTTGACTTGTTTCTCATTGGAAACAAGACTTCTAAACAGATGTGCAAGGGTTTTAAACAAATTCATACGCACAGACTTCTGTTTCTTTTGTTCTGTATGTCATTGCTTTCTATTTTCCATTTCCATTGTGCATTCATCATGGTCAATTCATGAGTCTGTGTTCTGCATATTTGGCATTCCTATATCTGATCTGAAAAAGTGAAAGATACGTGCTTTTACATTTACACTGGATCTGTGTAACAATGCACATTGAACTCCTTGTTTCATTTTTGTGTTTGTAGCCGTCATCTCGGTGGGAAGCTGGGAGCATTCTTGACAGAGGATCTGAAAATGCACAATATGGGTGACTTAACTCGACTCTCAGAGCAAGAGCTACAAAATCAGTGTGGACATAAAACTGGGTAAAGTTCTTTGTTTCAAATTGCATATAATTTTAAACATGTGGCAAAGAATCATGACAATTTGGCCTACTGCATTTGTATAACAAGGAAATTGATACAATGGTCTCTCAACAATATATCATGCATGTCAGAATACATGACAGCATGATGATTGTCAGCAGTATTACATTTATTAGAAAGTTTCATCAAAGGTGAAATGATCAAGCTAAAATTAATATTATACCATATGTAAAGATGGTTTACTTGATGTATATTTAAGAAATGGTTCCTCAGCTGTGATGAAGAGGCATAAATGGAGTTAAATTTTGGACTAAAGAAGACCCTACCAGTTCATCAGAATTTACCTGCCTGATAGAATAAAGCCACTTAATATAACACTGGGTATAACACTGCAAATTTTATGTTTCATTTGTCACAGCACATGGTTGTACAATGCATGCCGAGGAATTGAAATGGAAGCTGTATCCAGTCGAGAATTACCCAAATCTATTGGATGTGGAAAAAATTTTCGTGGACGAGAAATACTAGATACCAGAAAAAAGGTTAGTTTCAGTTCACTTTGGCAGATCCTGCCAGCAGCAAAATAGCAGTTGGAGCCTATCATTTACTTTCACTGACTTAACTGTTATACCTCATGAAATACTCATGACAGAACTTGAAAAACTTTTGTTGCTGTAACAATTTTTTGTGACATAGCTAGCATGGCTGTTGTAAACTACCGAATTGTTGTAATGCAGCTCGCAAAATTTTAAAAAAAAAAAAAATCAATAAAGCTGCTATTAGGTGTCATATTGTAACTGATTTATGAGTTCTGTTTTGTTTGCTTGAGAGAAAGAGAGAAAAAAAAATACTTTCTTACTTGGATTGATCAGTACTACATTCTGGCTGCCTAGGAGCACTTGGGCTCCAAGAAATCATATTTTCTTATAGAAATACACATGTATTAACATACTGTGCCTCATATTTATTTATTCAGGGGTAGGCTTGTTTTTACTTACATGTTTGTCTCACATATTCATCCACAGGTGCACTTCTGGCTGTCTGAGTTGAGCAAAGAAATATGTGAGAGACTGATCAAAGATCAGCAACTGGTGAGTTTTCTTCAAGTAATAATTAGCTTTTTTATAACCACAATGGATTGGCACTGGTGAGTTGTAAGGTAGAATTACAGTCGAGCACAGAAAATTTGAACACGGAAATCTCAAATTCACGGAAATGTCGAATGCCATTATCGGCTCCATTTAAATTTCTGTTTTCATTGTATAATTAACATGCCTTTCTCGAACTCTCAACGCGGATTTCTGAAATGATTTTATTATCTATCAGATCTCAAAGCAGAGAATGTCTGATCAGACCTATTTTTTGTTGGCCTTGCTTGCTCTAGGCTGATGGTGGTAAAGGAAAGGCGGTTAGGGACAAGTAGGGGTAGGCAATATGTAGTGTAAATTGAAATTTGGGCATCATTTAAGATGAATCACTAGGATGGGATGGTGTGGAATTGAGGGGGTGGTGGACTAGGCCACATGTGCTGTCTGTAGCCTATTGTAAGGAATAACCACAGCCAACACGATGCAATGCACGCACAGCGATGTAAAGGGGTGGGGGGGTAACGCATAGTTCGAAAGGTAATGGATGGTGTCATGTAGATGAACTGAGGGGCGCTAATTCCTAGAATACTGATAAGATCGGACTACATTAGTGTTGTCATGTTTATATCCCCTTAGCAGTCCTTCTGTTCCTTTGTGACAAAGGTCTTCAGGGGAATTTCGAATTATGGAAATTCTGAATACATTTTTCAGTCCCTGAGAAATTCAAGTTTTCTGTGCTTGATTGCAGATAAGACAGTATTCCACTGTCTCCTAGGCTGTTGCCCAGTCTCACGTTTACACTATTTTTGTAGTTCTCGTTCTAAGAGTTAAGTGACCCTTGCCCATACTCTCAGATCCTCGGTCAAGAAAATACCCCACCCATCAGAATGAGAGCTACAATATTCTATGAATCTCACATATGGGTCTAATATTCTGCTGTCCAAAGGGCATGTTATTTTCAGATACCATCTTTTTGCATTGCATTTTTCTTATATGACTGTGCCATGTAATATGAATTGTGCAAATGTAATTTGTTTGTTTTATTTTGTATGTTTGTTTTACTTTGTATGCAACTTGATGCTTGACAGTTGATGCTGCACATATATTTGTATTGTAAAACACATAGAATTTTTTCATATAGAACTATCTCTTCATGAATGTAATTTATCATTATGGTCAACTTGAAAAAACAGTGGAAACATTGACATTGAATCACAAACTATTCTCTTCCAAACAACAAAACATGCCTTCAATGCAAGGAGAAGACTGAGGACAGAGGAGAAGAAGAGAGGGAGAGAGCATGGGAAGCTCTTGTGTGAAGTTTTAAGGAAGAAATTTTGTGTTCACAGTAAATTAATCAGCCAAAATCCGTGCTGAACTGCACATTAAAAAATATTTTTTCTTTCTTTGAATGCAGTGCATGTTAAAGAGCCCACATGTATCAGAAATCATTTCTGAAGGTCATTATTTTTCTCTGCTAGTTGATCAAATATGTATTAATGTAATTGAAAACGGTTGCTATAATTTTGTTGACTATGTTTGAATATGTCTTAAGCACATTAATGACAATTGTTGTTCTATGTTTTTTTGCAGTATAAAAGAACAGCGAAATCTCTCACTGTTTATGTCCGCTACAAAAGTGATGATGGCTTTACGTCAGCATCTCGAGCTTGTCGCCTGATACGTTATGATGCAGACAAACTGTGCTCAGATGCCTTTGCTGTGTTACAACAGTTTAATGCTAGCTCTGCAGACAGTTCTCAGTGGTAAGCTTTGTTTACTTGTGTTTTAAAACAGAGTGAAATTAGAACTCTTGACAAGCAATGCTAAGTTTAAGCGTTATCTGATGACATATGACATTCATATATGCATGTCACATAACATGTAAACTGGAATGTTTTGTTAGCATAGATTTTCAGCTTTCAGAATTATTTTCTATGATGATGCTCTTGAGTAGATTATGGATGCCTTACAATTTAGCTTGTTGTTGTGAAATGTACTTCATGGGTCTTTTCTTTGGAGGTTTTAATTATTTGTTTTGGTTTGCTCTTAATAACATTGTTGTGTGTTGATTGTTTACTATCTTAAATCTGAAATTGTGCAGTTTTGTTTTCTTTGAATGTCTTTATGTTGTCATATTAAATCGCGCTTCATGGTATTGCCATTTTCGGATGTTTGTTATGGATAGAATTAATTAGGAAAGCTACTATAAGTGGGATGATTTGACATAATTTGATTGAAATATTCTCATTTTATACAGGGTCCCTGCTATCACCACTTTGAGCATGTCCGCCAGCAAGTTCATCCTCACCAACGAACAGCACAGTATCTCTGATATGTTTGCTGCAGTCAAGTCAGGACAGGCATCATCTAGTGCTCAAACTTCAAACAGTGGATCTACTCTGAGTTCAGACAGTACATCAGCACCTTTCTGCCATGTTGCATCATCATCTCAACCTATGGGTGCAGCTGGAGAAGACGAGGAAGATCAGCTGCTGATACCATCAACATATCAGGCCTCCACTGACAGCAAGACAGCAAAGGCACAGAGTAAAGGAAAGCGGAGAAGTATAGAAACCTATTTTAGCCAGGTTAGGAGACAAGAAGAAACATCAGTCCAGCCTGAAGAAGTGGTCAAAATACAAACCTTCGGATCAAACAGTGAAGTTAATCTGGATGAAGGAATTTCTCAAACAGTAGTGGATGATTACAACAGAAATCCAGAGATGCCCAAGCCTACCACTCCTGCCAATGGAACAATAAGTTTTTTTGTAAAGAAAATGAAGGAAATGGAAACATTGAAATCAGGAAGTCATTCATCAACACAACATTCCCAGAGTGATCTTTGTGTAAAAAGTTCAGTTTCTGATCTGACTAGCCAAATTCATCCCTCAGTAATTAGTAGCAATGAGGAGAGCAAAGACCACAGTACTGAGAATGATGTTGTCGTTATTGGTGACAATTCAAATAGTATTCAGGCAGATATCAAGGAGTGTGATGTTGAAATTGTCAGTATGTCTAACACTGAAAACAGCGTGGGCCAGCACAAAGGTGTCTCCCATACCAACAGCATGCATAGAACAGAAAGTCAATCTCTTTTGCTAGGAGAAGGTCAGTTCTCTGACTTTGTCCAACAACCAGAATGCAACCAAACTGCAGATAGGGGACAATCAGACAGAGAAATGAGTGTGGATGAAATGAAATGTGATAAGTGCGGAAATCTAATCCCAATGTGGGAGATGCCAGAACATCTTGACTTTCATTTTGCCTTGGAACTCCAAGAACAGGATAGCGCATCAACAGCTGGACCCTCAGGCTGGGGAAGCAATCTGAGTGACAGGCCACCACTGCCCACATCCACAGTCAAACGCAAAGTCAGTAGCAACACTTCTGCCAGAGGTGGCAGAGGAGGAAAGTTGAAAAAAGTCTGCAAGGATAAAACTGTTCAGCCATTGACAGCATTTTTCCCACGGACATGACAAGACACACATGCATGTGCGTATATGTTGAAGAGGTTGTTTCCAGACATGGAATGCAAAGTGAGGAGAAACGACAATGGAAAAAAATTGGCATGAGATTTAGTTGAGTTAGCTTGTGCAATATGTTAGTAAAGAAAAACTTTTGGAAATGGCACATAAAATTTCCTTATAACAAAGAATCAGTCTCCTTTGGAGTGCCTTATTCTGCCCATAGAGAGGAAAACAAGTGCATGTATGGGGACAAAAAAAGAAAAAAATGGATAAGGATTAGATTAGATCATGGACAACACAGTCCAGCCAAGGGTGAGTCAACTGAATATCTTTGACCACAAACACTCCCACAAACATCCCCACAAACACACAGCAAGTTAAAACAGAATGTATGCATGTAAACAAAGCTTTGCTTTTGCTTCAATCAAACAGATTTTTGCATCTATTTTATCTTATGTTTTTCTTTGTTTTCTCGAGAGCATTTTGGGTCCATTGTTGTGAGGTTTCTCAGTTACCTTGTGCATGTTTAATTCATTGACACAATGTTGGTGCCTTAATATGAACATTTCTCAGTTTCATGTATTGCCGATGTTGGTACACATTTCAAAACTGCGCATGATATACTATGCAACATTTTATGGAGCTTTAGAGTTTGTGGGTGTTGTAAATTACATTGTGTAACCTAGAGTTCATGCAGAGATGCATTATCTATACAGCTCAAGTCTTGAGATTGTTACTACGACTTAAACAATGGGGTATGCTATGCATTTTCTCTGTGAAACTGAGATTTTGGGGTATGACGATTAAATTTCTGTAAATTGTTTGCCATAGTAAGTTAGCATATTATGAATGTGAGACAGCTCTACCTTTCTGTTTTTTTTTTTTTGCTGTGCATTAAGAATCTTAATGGAAACAAGCAGAGAAAAGAGAAACAGTATTCTCATAACTTTGGAAATATGAGATCTACTTCATGCAGGAATTATACTATAGTACAATGTGTGCCATGAGAGTTTAGTCATTATAGTAGCATGGTAAGAAAATAGTTATTTATATGTAAGATACAATTTGTGGTTGGACAGTTGAACTGCTATGTCTGTATGTCCTATTTATTTGATTCCTGTATATGATCGAAGATAGTGTAATAGAATGGTCCATTTTCTTCTTCGTCTTTGAAAAAATAATGACTGTGCATGGCACATAACACTGCCTAACCAAAAGACTACGCTGCACAGCTCAGAAACACCCACCTGCTGTAATGTAAACAAAACAGAGAATGGACTGTGGAATAGTGCATTTTCGTTGAATTCAATACTCTCGTAACTTTGGAAATAGTGAGACAAATTTCATGCAGAAATTAGACTATAGCGTATTGTGTCATGAAAGGTTAGTCACTATGATAGCATAAGACAGTGGTTAATATTGATATGAAGATATAATTTGTGGTTGCACAGTTGAACTACCATGTGTGTGTGTCCTATTTTAGTATTTATTTGATTCCTGTGCAGTATGTAAGATTCTATTTATATTGTACAATATATTGTATATGAATATGAAGCTGCATTAGGTGCATGGATGTCCATGATAGAGAGAAAGATAATTTTCCTACATAATTTATATGTTATACTATACTATATCCATGCCTGGGAATGTTTGACATTAATAAAGACATACTGTAGAATTTGGACTGCGGTGCAGCATAGGGCCTGGAGTCTTTGGCTCCTCTTTGAGGGATGTGTTGTTTGTTTATTTATTAATTGTACAATTTAAACTGTGCAATATATCTTGAACAAAAATTAATATACATGAATTTCTTCTTTCGAGATGGGCATGATTTTGCTTATTCAAGTGCAGAAGTGTGTGAAGTTGAACCAAGTTTGAAATATTGATGTGTGAGTGGACTGTTTTGATATTTGTCTTGTGATAATATAGAATGACAAATGAGGATTAAATTAACTGCTTTGTATATTATTATAAGATCATTTCATGGTGGACTGTCCATGAAAGTCTGGTTAGTGGTGGGTATCGGGTTTAGTGTGTGCCATCTAGCAAATGAAGCTTGTTGAGGTGTGGATTTCCTGAATTCAAATTTTCATTTTACAGTTGGAAGACAAAATAAATTACTGGACCGCAGGAGGTTATTGCAACCGCAATAGATTGATAAGATTCTATTGAAAGTTTGACAATTAAAACTGCAAGTTTGAGACTACATGTACATCTGTTCAGTAAGAAAATTCATGTTGACTTTCTCACATCTGAATGATCTTCAGGATAAGTGCAGTGTCACATGTGTGATTTTTTTTTCATCGCAGGGATAGAGTCAAATATTCAAATATTTATTTTCATGCGTTTGGATTGCATTCTAATCCAATGGTGGTACTTTAGTTGTACTGGGCTTGGCCTGAAACCACATGCGGGGTCACAAATATCAGGTTACCTTGCGGGCGCTGCACCGTGGCGGGAAAACAGACTGATTTATAGGGCTATTTCTTCATTACATTACCCCTTCATGTTAAGGAATGCAAAAATGGGTTCTTTTCGACTGTACTAAGCTTAGGTGATTGTAATGTTTCGTGAAAAAAACAGACCTCTAGCTTAAATACTTTTGCCGGAAAATTCTGAAGGGCTAATTTTCATCTCAATATGTAATTATGAGCGATACTTTCAATTACTGTTAATTACACAACCACGCGTCAGATTTAATATAGATTTCCTGACATTATAGACAGTACCTTTATGCATATACTGTACAATCGAGTCCACTTGAATCGAATTTGCCGGGACCAGCCTAATGGGTTCGATTAAAGAGAGTTTGTCTTCCCGTTTTTAATAGGGGTTTGGGGGGGGGAGAGCAATTTTCGAGTGACTAATGAAGCATTATTTTTTTCCTAGGATTACTTCCCTTTATAAAAAAATCGCGCTGTGGCTCCGGAACTTTGCGTTTATCTTAAATTCAAGCCCTCTCGTATACCGAGATAATCCTATTTTATTAGGATTGAAAGGCTTAACAAAAACAAACACAATCTCTCGTATGATTGGAGTTAAAGGAAGCCATCACATAGTCTGTGGTGATAGAAGCGAGTCAACTGCAAGCGAAAAAAAAACAAACAAACTAGCACGATGTAGAATCGGGCCTATCCTGTCCAGGTACGAAAACCAACATCATAACACCGGCACAGCGCTTTATTATTAGTATTATAGCGTAACCTACACACTTCATAATACATGTAGATTTAACTTGTGTACTAGATCTGTACATTTACGCGTATACCTGTACTATAGGTTCTGCTAGGATGCTTGATTATCGATTGATTGTCGGCAGCACTGACCCCAATACGTTGTTTATCCCCACCCCTTCCCCCCGTGAACACATGGCCTTACTACACTGTGCGCGAGGCACAATACATTGTCTAACCCCTCGTGCCCCATCCGCAGCGCTCATTCGCGTTGGTGGAAACCATGTGGAGATGACAAAAGCCAATTTTTACCTTTGTGGCGGCGCTGACCAGTTCGATTTAAAGGAAACACACGGCGATGGTTTCGATTTATGCGAGAGGCATTAAATAGGCGCAAAGAGAATAAAAAATCTATTGTTTCGTTTTATTCGATTTATCAGAAATTCGTATTATCAGAATTCGGTTTGAGTGGACTGTATATGCCAAATTTAGTTGCCTCATCACCGCAAATAATGCCTCCATGGCAATTTTCATCCTTACGCAGCTGTTTTTAATCCATTCAAGAAATGATACTCCACAGCCAAATGAATTTCTATTTGCATTATTACTTTTTTTTTTCTTTCACCAAAAACAGAGAAAGCAAGCACATATAACATTTTCATATCACGACTGTTGATTATTTTGGAGACTTCACGTTCAATTATCAACACATTTTGTACTTTTTTCCCATAGATTACATATGTGCATGTGAGACAAAAAATTAATCCTGATCCAGTAACGTCTGTTTGGTGGCCTGTCTTTGACCGATTCAGTTGGAACTGCTACACTGTAACACGAAGCATTGGGCTGACTTGAAGAAGATGGGAATTCATAATGAACCTCAGTATTTCCAAATCATTAAGAATGCCATTGGCCTGTTTTTCAAGCTTTGATATGAACTGGTAGCTGTTTTCTGTATCTTGCTCTTTACTCTTTGTAAAGCCAGAGGTTGTCTCTTTGTTTTGCTCCGCACAATTCTTCAGTGGGGATCAGCCTTTCGTGTTCTCTTGATGAAAGAAGTGAAAAAGTCTTCTTCATTTGTCAGAAGCCCATCTTTAGCTTTCTTATGATTGTCATCAATTGTGGTGTATAACTGTTTAATGTGTGGTGATGTCGCACAGTCACTTGTGAAAGTTGAGGGCTTCAGAAGAAATTTTGAGGGTGTTGAATAATCGATGGGATTAGAAAACAGAATGAGGTATGGAGCATGTACTGGTACATGTACTGGCACTCTCCATCACATGTTTCTTCAGTGCCCTTTGTGCCATCCAACACTATTACATTTTCACTCTGCCGTGTTCCACGTTCCGTTTCCTTGTGACACATTCAAGTCTCAGTTGTGCATCATGAGTGCACACGGAACAGGGTTGAGGTGTTTTTGAACCATCAAAAGCACACCACATATCATTATTGTATTCAGCTAGTTCTTTGACTGCATTAAATGCACACTGCTTTGTCTCTGTTTGACATCTCTAACAGATGAGAGACAGGTTTGGCATATACACTTAAAGATGGGTCTATCTTAGTCTACTTTTATATCAATAGTATTTTAGTAAAAACAAAATTAATATCCATTTTTACTGTCTCAGACACATGTTTTAAAAAAAAATTTTTTATGTTCTTATTTTGTGTGCATATTTCATTGTTTTGAGTCATATTTTTCCTCCCACAGATTCTACACACTTCATTCAATATAGCCCTGTGTGTATGTGTCCAATGACTGTTCTTCCATTGTAAGCACAGGCAAAAGATGTCAAACACTATTCAGTTTGGAGGCCGTTAAAGAAAATTTTGTCTTGATAAGCACAGATTGTGATATTCACACCGCTATAGCTTTAAAAGTAATGGTTACGAAATTTAGAGGATTAAGAGTTTAAATGTATCAGATCACAATCGTACAAAAACTGAAGAGTCACCGTGTGTGATATTTGAGATATAATTAACTGCCTAACTAAATAGAGGCAGAAATGTAGGTTTCTATGCATAGTTTTCAAACATCTATATCACTCACACTAACAATCATAGAGACAGGGGATTTCCATCGTTCTAAAGAGCTTAAACTAAACTTTCAAATGAATTCTTATAAATCTGGATGGAAAAGAATTAAAACCAGACTTGTAAAGCTTTAAAGTTAGTCAATTTATGGGTCATAGCAAGAATTCGCCACTACACTGGCATTCTGCTGGTTGAGCCTGTGACAGGTGGGCAGGGAGGACGATTAATGGCCTAGCAGCACGAAACCACAGCCCGAACTAAAAGTCACAATTTTGGGGGTTTTGTGACGCTGTAAGTGATATTTGAGACACTAAAACCATGGTAGGGAGATTCATTGCCCACCCAAGACAGGGCAACACCACTTTCAGGACTTCATCATCTGTAATATGCACAGAATTCACTGTTTGCCTGTCCTCAGTTTATCTAAGGAGACAGACTTGAGAGGCCCCACTAATTTAATAATCTGAAATTTTAATATTAAATATACTGCCATTTATTCATTCCCATTGTGAGTTAATTACCAGCACCACCAGTTAGGATTAAAATTAGCAATAGTAATTTTGACCAAAGATTTAAAACAAATTTTCAAAGTTGCTCAAAAGTATTAAGTCATGAAGGAATAAATTCTAGTATATTCTATTTTCAGAAGCAAATTGCAATAGTTTATTTCATTCATTGAATAAATATTAAACAGATTTATGTAGGTGCATATCAATACATTAGACATTCACATATTCAAACACGAAACTATTTGAACACTTACATAAACAAATTTGCTTGGTAAATCTTTTGGGAAACAAATGCCTATAAAACAAGTTCTGATATGACTGAAAATGAAGATTGATGACAAATGTTAGTGTAGCTGTGGAAAAAAGATAGGAGAATAGGTAATTCCAGTATGGCACAAGAAGGCTCTGAGTTAATGTGCATTATCTGTCACAGACAGACAGAAATGACTGGAAACATCCAAGAAAAGTTTATTACATTCATTTGATTCATGAGATATGACAAATAATCTGCAAAGTATCAATTCTTTGCCACAAAACAGCCAAATCCAACATCACCTCAAGGATGTGTTGTATTAGATTATGTTTAGAATATAAAAAAATGTACTGCAGAGCTGTCGATAGTGATAATATCTACAGAGAGAGATCAATGTCACCATTAGAATTTTATTCAAATATAGTGGGAACATAGCCGATCTTTAAGTCATACACATGAAGAAAGTAGAACAATATGTAAGAGAGTTCAATTCTGCGAAATAAAATATGTAATATTTTCACCGGCTCTTAACATGTTCAAGAATGAATTACAGTCATACAACTAAAGACAGCTTGATTGTCTTACAGTTTAATGTTATTTTCATGAAAATATGACCTCAAAAAAAAAAGAAGACAGGACATTATAGATAACAAGAAATAAAAAAGCTTACAGACAGGGATTACTGATCATATTATTCATGACAAGTCATGGAACTTGTACTTTGTGGGTTTTCAAATTTCTTTTCATTGCATATTTATTACATGTAATTAAATAATACAACCATATTATGGAACTTGTGCTTTATCTGGGCAGCATTTTTATTCCACTGACACTCTTCAAACTTCTATTCATTGCATATTACAAATAATTAAATAATACAAATATATTATGTGAACCTGAGTTATGATGAAGATCACTATGCCACTATGCTGCATACTGATTTAAAATATGTTAGCTTCATATAAAAAATATCATGTAAATATGTGTGCATAGCTACATTATGATAAACAAACAATTTGAAGATTGGAAACTTTGTAAATTTGACTGAAATATCAAATTCATCTACTGCAAAATAAAAAATAAAAATACTTCATTGCGCATTGCTCCTAATATTACTAAATATCACATACAGAGAACAAGCTATCTGTTGATTAGGTCAGTGGTATGGCATCCATCTAAGATAAGTGTTGATCTTCCTGAGGCTTTTTAACTGAAGTATCAGATGTTTTCTTTTTATTTTGTGATTTTCCACTCTTCCCTTTTTTCCCCTTCTTTTTCATAGGGATGACAATGCAGAATGGAGCTATGTCTTCTTCAGCATATTTGACAACCAAGGAAACTATTTCAGAGACATGTTTCGACTGGACAAGGACATCTCTGACTTTACCCTCTAGATGTGGCACATAGGTGTCGCTGTTCACTCCAATTCTTGCAGACTGCGCGGAGATAATGCTGTTGAGAAATCAAGAATTCAGAAATTTACATTCAGTTTATGCAAAATCAAACACACAATAATGAGTAACATATATGCGTCCTTTGGATATATTTGGGTGCCTTAGTTTGACTTCCACTACACATTACAAGGCATATGTCAGTTCCACAGTGGTATTTCATATTCTTAGATGACTTTTTGACTGCTGAAAGTATGAAGGCTGCTGTCAAGAAAACTGAGTTCAAAGTTTTCATATCAGTTGACCATCTGAAGTGTTTCTCTGAAGTTGGTAATATGACTTTTTCTCCCGATTTTTACAATCTTTTTGCAAAAGCCTTTTATACAACCTCGTGCAACATTGCATTTTACAAGGAATTTGTTTGTATACAAGACAAAATCATTTAAAAATTAATCGGTGGCTATTTAAGTGAGATATCGCAGCTTTTACAAAATAATTCCTCAGCTATTTGGAGTTATGCCCCATCAAAGAGAACTTCTTGATGTGCAGATTTTGTGAGTGTTGGAATATTCTTATCAAAGATTATAACAACTTCTCGCCTGTTGTCACTGTTGCTACCTTTAATTCACTTCATTTCTAAGCATTTTTTCTTGCTCTGGGATGGAAAATTCTGTAAAACAGAAGGCTTTCATAAGTTACAGAGATACTGATAACACAAGAAGAGATTTTGATGAGATAATGATCTACACCAAGCACAAGCGATTGTGCTGTGGTGAATATTTCGATTTAAAATTAACAGCACAGGGGGAAACCCAGCTGACTTTGTTCCTGTACAGATCTTGACTTCCTTAGTTTCAGTAAGGATTGAAATTGAACATTCTAGCATGACAGAAGCAAACACACTATAATTATGCAGTAATAAAGCATAAATCTCACTGGAAATTTTGGCTGGGTATCTGTGACGTGATGCGCACTCTGACATGAACTCCACTGTACAGAACTGTGAAACCCAGGTCCTCATTCAAATGCTCACCATCACTTGTAGCCCTGTGTGTAATGTTACATACATAGCACGGCTCATGTTCCGTTCCATCTGTACTGGAAACCTCTGTGGAGAAAAGCTGCCAGTCTATTACTCATCATAAATTAATTGAAAACAGATATGACAGAGAGCATTCTCTTGGGGTTTTTTTTTTGTGTCTCCAGTGGAAAACAAATCATACCTGTGATTGAGAACATATGTCTTGCAGCCAGTCGAAATGAGACGTATGTCGATTTTCCACCATATGGGGTTTATGGTATCATGTAAAATCTTATTTCATACCCTTTCAGATGGTGAAAAAAGTTTTGACCTAACTTTATTCTAGCCAGAGATATTGCAGTTTAAAGAGACAAGGGAGGACCCCCGAGCAATGACCGAAATTCTGAAAAAATCGAGTTTAAATGAACGATCGAACGCATAAATCTACATACCTACCTCACAAAAAAACAATTTTAATGAAGAAATATTTATAAATGAAGGGTAAGACCGATACTGTTTTGTTCAGAAATGAATGCACTTTCGATTTCTGCAATAAAAAAAATTTGATGTCTGACCCCCTTCATCACATTCAAAGCCCGATTTCTCGGTTCTAACCCAGCGACATACGTCTCATTTCGACTGGCCGCGAGACATATGATATTTCTATCTCATTTTTCAGTCTCCTCACTCATACACACAATTTAACAATATGTCATGAAGTGTGTGTACTATGCAAAGTGGCTAGTCACTGGCCTGCTGGAACCTGCAGTTGCATCATACACAAACTTCTGTTGTGTAAGAATGGCCTTTTTGGTGTATTTAATCTTAAACTGACAGATGCTGTGTACCTCACATTTCCTCAGGGCCTGTTTTTTTTTCACTGAATTATTTCTTCAGTGCCAGAGACTTCCTGACTATAAATAAATCATAGGCCTACGGACTTTGGCATAATAGTAAACCCACAATTGTAGGTCTGGCAGTTTAAGGGTTAAATTGAAAATCAGAATCGAGAAAATGAAAAAAACTTCTACCAGTCTATTTAAAATTGTATCATAGGCATTCCACTATAAAATTCTGTTCACAGAATGGAACTGAAAAATGAGATCAGTGGGAACATAGCGGCACTGTATTTCTGTTCTGCTATTCTCTTACTCTTATGATTTGCATATGTGGCGCATTCAGCAAAAACAAGGCATATAGTGAACATTTTTGATTTTCAGTTATAAGTACATTTTGAAATCCTATATATTTCTGACAAAATGCAGTTTGAATTTTCTAAATAGCTTCATTAGATGCTGAGATATTGCATTTTAACGACGGGGAACCACCATACTACAAAAATGAGAAAAACGAAATGAAAGTTTTCACACATTTTGACATAAATCTTCACACAAACATCGCATATTCAACTCATACCAAGTCAAAACAGCTGTGCAATTATAACAAATGAACAACAAACATATGAAATGATAAATTCCTTGTTAAAAATAGTTCTTAAAGATTTCATAGTATTCTGTGATTTGCTGTAGGCCTATGTATCTAGGGCAATTTAGATTCGCCTGTGCACTTTAAAAATTGGATCTAAATCTACTGAGATTATGTGCAGCAAATGGTGTCAACTAGATCTACAATATAAAAGACATAAGATGTACTACATCTCTGGATCAATCTTAGGCAAATATTTCTCCTAGCAGCCGGATTCAAGTGTCTTTGTGACTTGAATATAGATCTAGATCTAGATGTTCGTCGGATCTTCTCAATCATCTGATTGCCATTAGCATTGGAGCTATCTCCAGTGAAAAATTCATCACAAGTTTCTGCAGCTTGCTCTGTCCTACTTTGCCAGTAATATTATACTCCCTGGTTTCATTTAACAGAGAGGCAATCTTTTGAGACTCAGGCTACGTTGTAGCGACCAAACCATCGTTCGCCATTTTCATTGTAAACAAGCACGTTAGCAACTTCACAACGTCTTGAGATTATTTATCTTAAAGTATTTAGAACATTAATAAATAATCTTCAAATGGCTAAACAGAAACTAAACAAAGTTTTCTTCAACGTGCAGGAGTTACAATGAGCAGGGTGGAATAGGAGAGCAGTAATGTTCAGGAGAATTGGTGATTACAAGAAGGCACTGAAATCATGGATGTCAAGTATATGCCCACTATTTCTTGTTCCAAAACTGAATGCACATTTGTAAATAAATGTCTTCATGCGCACTACAAATCAGTGGGTAGTCCTGTTTATGCCCTCCATTTTGATATGCAATACATGAGGATTCATGTGTGGTACAGGAATGCGGTGACCTAGTAAAACAGGCAAAGTAGTCCATTATAAAACCCAGATTTTTTAGATAAATTTTTGATGAAGTGGCTTCAAAAAACCCTTTCAGAAACACTTTTAGGTGTTGAATTTGAAAAAAAAAAAACTTTTGTGGGATGAAAAACAAATTTAAGAAACATTCTGGTGCCAAAATCTCAATAGATCTAAATTTACACGTGATCTAGCTTTTTTTCCATCATTACTTGAAATGAATGCCAGCAACATGTGCCATGTTTTTGCTGAACATCTCACACACAGTCTTATACTTGAATGAGTAGTGAATGAAAACGAAGAACAGATTTAGATTCCTTGCAATCCCTTTGCTTCCAGTAATCCCTTTTCACCAGTTTAACTTATAAGTGTAACGGTTTAAATACGAAATCCTTTCATGTACGTCAGTGTAAGAGGGGACAAATATTTCAAGGTTCCAATCTTTTCAAATTGTATTTTTCTCACCTTTTGCTGAAATTTCTCTCAGTTCCCTTGCAAAACGTTTAAGAACACACTCTTCTTCACCCAATGATTCTGGCATGAAAATGAAAAAACAAACAATATATGTCTATTGATGACTGATGGAAGAGCGACTCTTGGGCCTCTGAAAATTCAAGCTGATACAGGGATTGAAGTTTCATTTTATGACACCAATTTTTGCAACTTTATTTTAAATGTCTGTAAGTGGTATCGCCTGTTCACCAGAAAATTTCTGAGAATAGTTCATGTGTTTCTTAATCATGGAAACTATGAATCAATTGTCATGAGATCAAATTTTTTCATCAGTCTGAAAACCAACAATTACAGCGATAGAACTGGTTGTGTTATTCATCACATCTAGGACCTGCTTCTCCAATGCTGTCACAGCCATAATATTTTACACAATCCTGTTTCAAATGCTAAATCAATCAGTGCACAGTATAAGAAGAAACCATAACTATTTAAAACAATTAAAGCTAGATACATTTGAAATCTTGTACACTATAATAATGCAGTTTGAAAGACAAATGTACTTACCTACAAATACAACTTGGCCAAGTCGAGCAGCTTCACATTTCAGCTTCTTTTTCTCATACTCCTTTTGTAATTCCTTCACTTTCAGTTCCAAGAGATGAATATCTTTTACCAGAGGTAGAATATACCTGTAGCTGGACAGACAGAACTTCAACTTACAGATTTGTGAGCATTTATCAAGGTTTGTCAAGTTACATATTGGTGCTTTCCATGTTAGATGGTCAAAATTCTCATTTTTTAGATTTGAAATTACACTCCCTTCTACTATATTTCTTAAATGTATACACATTAAAGTTTCAGACACTAGTAGATCAAATCAGTTATGACATCATTTTCCATTCAGTACCGTGGCATAAACTTCGACATTTTTTCAATTTTTTGGGCTTTGTTTTTGAAGGTTTATGCAGATAGCTGTATAAGACCCTCAGTCAACTTAATCATAACTTTTTCATTGTAAATGTGTCAAAGTAATATTGCTTTTTCATAGTGTAAAGTGAGATTTGGATGCTAACTTTTGAATTCAGTACTGAAGGCATGTATATTTCATTGAACCGCAAAGTGACACACATAACAAAATATACACAAAAGTTTGATCAACAACCACAAATGGGATAGGATTAAAAAATCCATTTATTTAAAAAATCAAAACAGATATCTTTACTCCAAGCAAAAGGAATTTTTGAACAGTCTTTTATCAGAGAGGAGAAAACAGCCGACACACATAACGTTATGTGTGTCATTGGTTGGTGACACACATAACGAACTAGTATAATTTTATTTCTTCATCAATTTTAAAAGCTAAAACTTTTATATTTTGTTGTTAAAGTTAAACAGCACTTAACTGATATTAGAATTGAAAGTTAAACTGAAAAAAAAAATTTTTTAAAATAGAACTAAAAGATTACAGAAACTTTACAAAATAATCTCAATCTAGCCACTCAAAAATCAGTATATCTATCATATTACATGGCCATAGTATTATTTCTTCTTGCTTATGACACAAATCATGCAGACAAAAATAGTGTTTAGTTATAATTTGAATCCTAAAATAAAAATTTCTGATAAGAGTCGAACAGTTTCTTCATCCAAAGCACTGAGCCTCAGTAAGTTCTGAAACAACTTCTTCCCTGTCAAGCCAATACTGCCTCTGCAAATCTTGAATTTGTTGGATGTGTTTGATGGAGATGACGGTGGAACCTTGTGAACTTTCCTCACTACCTTTTTTTTAATACTTGTGGAGATCTAAAGAAGCCCTTCTTTCGTGATTATCCAGATTGCAAAGCTTGTAATTTTTTCTTCTCTCTGTATTTTTTTGACATCCACATACTTTGAGCTGTGGTTCTGCAGTATCTTCCTTAAATCTTTTCTTTCTCAAATCTCAGCAGTTCCACTTTCTGATTTCCATTTCCTCTGAAATTTGTGACTTTTCTTTAATATTTTCTTTGCCTCTCTGCATTTGAATCTGGCGGAAGAAAAACAATAATTAATGAATAATATGCAAAGAGAAGAAGTTTGTATGCCAGGCCAGTTTGAAAGTGATTTTAATTTTGAAAATTTTAATTAATTTGTTCACTTCATAGAATTTAACTCTAGAACTGCGACCCAGCCTAAGGGTTGCAACGCCCTGCGGCGCGCCTTGCCGGCTTGTCAATCTGCATCACCGGCGCCACTGCTTAAACCTCAGGGTGT